>SRMA01027031.1:20573-71413 GCA_007224835.1 Danionella cerebrum
AGGTCCCCAGTTAGAAACTGGGCGGAAACAACATGAAGGAGCACTTTCTGAAAATCTACTGCGGTATTTTGTTTTTGGACATTAAGGAATTTAACTTTTGTGTTTTTTTTATCCAAAATGATTGAGAAATATTTTCCATTTTGGATTTGGACCTTTTGCGTGCAAGTTTCATTACTGTAGTGGTTAGCACGTTTGCCTAACACGCAAAAAGTCCTCAGTTCGAAACTGGGCGGAAACAACAACAAGAAGGAACTTTTTCTGAAAATCTACTGTGGTATTTTGTTTTTGGACATTAATGGATTTAACTTTTGTGTTATTTTATCCAAAATGATAGAAAAAAATGTGATAATTACAACAATGTACGTTTCCGTAGTGTAGTGGTCATCACGTTTGCCTAACATGCAAAAGGTCCCCAGTTCGAAACTGGGCGGAAACAGCAAGAAGGAACTTTTTCTGAAAATCTACTGTGGTATTTTGTTTTTGAACATTAAGGAATTTAACTTTTGTGTTATTTTATTCAAAATGATTTGAAAAAAATGTGAAAATTACAAATGCGTAAGTTTCCGTAGTGTAGTGGTCATCACGTTTGCCTTACATGTAAAAGGTCCCCAGTTCGAAACTGGGCGGAAACAGCAAGAAGGAACTTTTTATGAAAATCTACTGTGGTATTTTGTTTTTGGACATTAAGGAATTTAACTTTTGTGTTATTTTATCCAAAATGATTTGAAAAAAATGTGAAAATTACAAATGCGTAAGTTTCCGTAGTGTAGTGGTTATCATGTGTGCCTAACACGCAATAGGTCCCCAGTTAGAAACTGGGCGGAAACAACATGAAGGAGCACTTTCTGAAAATCTACTGCGGTATTTTGTTTTTGGACATTAAGGAATTTAACTTTTGTGTTATTTTATCTAGAATGATTTGAAAAAAATGTGAAAATTACAAATGCGTAAGTTTCCGTAGTGTAGTGGTCATCACGTTTGCCTTACATGCAAAAGGTCCCCAGTTCGAAACTGGGCGGAAACAATTTGAAGGAGCTCTTAATGAAAATCTACTGTGGAATTTTCTTTTGGACATTAAGGAATTTAACTTTTGTGTTATTTTATCCAAAATTATTGAAAAAAATATGAAAATGAGTACAATGTAGGTTTCCGTAGTGTAGTGGTCATCACGTTTGCCTCACACGCAAAAGGTCCCCAGTTCGAAACTGGGCGGAAACAACAAGAAGGAACTTTTTCTGAAAATCTACTGTGGTATTTTGTTTTTGGACATTAATGAATTTAACTTTTGTGTTATTTTATCCAAAATGATAGAAAAATTACAACAGTGTAGGTTTCCGTAGTGTAGTGGCTATCATGTTTGCCTAACACGCAATAGGTCCTCAGTTCAAAACTGGTTGGAAACAACATAAGGAAACTTTTTCTGAAAATCCACTGTGGTATTTTGTTTTTGGACATTAAGGAATTTAACTTTTGTGTTTTTTTATCCAAAATCATCAAACAAAATGTGAAAATCACAGCTATGTAAATTTCCGTAGTGTAGTGGTCATCACGTTTATATGCCAAAGGTCCCCAGTTCAAAACTGGGTGGAAACAACAACAAGAAGGAACTTTTTCTGAAAATCTACTGTGGTATTTTGTTTTTGGACATTAAGGAATTTAACTTTTGTGTTATTTTATCCAAATTTATTGAAAAAAATGTGAAAATTAGAACCATGTAAGTTTCTGTAGTGTAGTGGTCATCACGTTTGTCTAACACGCAATAGGTCACCAGTTAGAAACTGGACGGAAACAATTTGAAGGAGCTCTTAATGAAAATCTACTGTGGAATTTTCTTTTTGGACATTAAGGAATTTAACTTTTGTGTTATTTTATCCAAAATTATTGAAAAAAAATATGAAAATAAATACAATGTAGGTTTCCGTAGTGTAGTGGTCATCACGTGTGCCTAACACGCAAAAGGTCCCCAGTTCGAAACTGGGCGGAAACAATTTGAAGGAGCTCTTAATGAAAATCTACTGTGGAATTTTCTTTTTGGACATTAAGGAATTTAACTTTTGTGTTTTTTTTTATCCAAAATGATTGAGAAATATTTTCCATTTTGGATTTGGACCTTTTGCGTGCAAGTTTCATTACTGTAGTGGTTAGCACGTTTGCCTAACACGCAAAAAGTCCTCAGTTCGAAACTGGGCGAAAACAACAACAAGAAGGAACTTTTTCTGAAAATCTACTGTGGTATTTTGTTTTTGGACATTAATGAATTTAACTTTTGTGTTATTTTATCCAAAATGATAGAAAAAAATGTGAAAATTACAACATTGTAGGTTTCCGTAGTGTAGTGGTCATCACGTTTGCCTCACATGCAAAAGGTCCCCAGTTCAAAACTGGGCGGAAACAGCAAGAAGGAACTTTTCTGAAAATCTACTGCGGTATTTTGTTTTTGGACATTAAGGAATTTAACTTTTGTGGTATTTTATCCAAAATTATTGAAAAAAATATGAATACGAGTACAATGTAGGTTTCCGTAGTGTAGTGGTCATCACGTTTGCCTCACACGCAAAAGGTCCCCAGTTCGAAACTGGGCGGAAACAACATGATGAAACTTTTTCTGAAAATCCACCTGATTTTTCTTGTGTGTTTTAGGACATTGAGGATTTTTTTGTGTTATTTTATGCAAAATGATTTGAAAAAAATGTGAAAATTACAGCTGTGCAAGTTTCATTACTGTAGTGGTTAGCACGTTTGCCTAACACGCAAAAAGTCCTCAGTTCGAAACTGGGCGGAAACAGCAAGAAGGAACTTTTTCTGAAAATCTACTGTGGTATTTTGTTTTTGGACATTAAGGAATTTAACTTTTGTGTTATTTTATCCAAAATGATTTGAAAAAAATGTGAAAATTACAAATGCATAAGTTTCCGTAGTGTAGTGGTCATCACGTTTGCCTAACACGCAAAAGGTCCCCAGTTCGAAACTGGGCGGAAACAATTTGAAGGAGCTCTTAATGAAAATCTACCGTGGAATTTTCTTTTTGGACATTAAGGAATTTAACTTTTGTGTTATTTTATCCAAAATTATTGAAAAAAATATGAAAATGAATACAATGTAGGTTTCCGTAGTGTAGTGGTCATCACGTTTGCCTCACACGCAAAAGGTCCCCAGTTCGAAACTGGGCGGAAACAACAAGAAGGAACTTTTTCTGAAAATCTACTGTGGTATTTTGTTTTTTGGCATTAAGAAATTTAACTTTTGTGTTATTTTACCCAAAATTATTGAAAAAAATAGGAAAATAAGTACAATGTAGGTTTCCGTAGTGTAGTGGTCATCACATTAGCCTTACACTCTAAAGGTCCCCAGTTCGAAACTGGGCGGAAACAGCAAGAAGGAACTTTTTCTGAAAATCTACTGTGGTATTTTGTTTTTGGACATTAAGGAATTTAACTTTTGAGTTATTTTATCCAAAATGATAAAAGAAAATATGAAAATTAGAACAGTGTAGGTTTCCTTAGTGTAGTGGTTATCACGTTTGCCTAACACGCAATAGGTCCCCAGTTACAAACTGGTCGGAAACAACATGAAGGAACTCTTTTTGAAAATCTACTGTGGTATTTTGTTTTTGGACATTAAGGAATTTAACTTTTGTGTTATTTTATCCAAAAATATTGAAAAAAAATATGAAAATGAGAACAATGTAGGTTTCTGTAGTGTAGTGGTCATCACGTTTGCCTAACACGCAAAAGGTCCCCAGTTTGAAACTGGCGAAACAACAACAAGAAGGAACTTTTTCTGAAAATCTACTGTGGTATTTTGTTTTTGGACATTAAGGAATTTAACTTTTGTGTTATTTATCCAGAAAAAAATGTGAAAATTAGAACATGTAGTTTCTGTAGTGTAGTGGTCATCACGTTTGAACACGCAAAGGTCACCAGTTAAAACTGGGCGGAACAACATAAAGTAGCTCTGTCTGAAAATCTACTGTGGTATTTTGTTTTTAGACATTAAGGAATTTAACTTTTGTGTTATTTTATCCAAAATTATTGAAAAAAATATGAAAATTAGTACAATGTAGGTTTCCGTAGTGTAGTGGTCATCACGTTTGCCTAACACGCAAAAGGTCCCCAGTTCGAAACTGGGCGGAAACAATTTGAAGGAGCTCTTAATGAAAATCTACTGTGGAATTTTCTTTTTGGACATTAAGGAATTTAACTTTTGTGTTATTTTATCCAAAATTATTGAAAAAAATATGAAAATGAGTACAATGTAGGTTTCCGTAGTGTAGTGGTCATCACGTTTGCCTCACACGCAAAAGGTCCCCAGTTCGAAACTGGGCGGAAACAACATGATGAAACTTTTTCTGAAAATCCACCTGATTTTTCTTGTGTGTTTTAGGACATTGGGGATTTTTTTGTGTTATTTTATGCAAAATGATTTGAAAAAATGTGAAAATTACAGCTGTGCAAGTTTCATTACTGTAGTGGTTAGCACGTTTGCCTAACACGCAAAAAGTCCTCAGTTCGAAACTGGGCGGAAACAACAACAAGAAGGAACTTTTCTGAAAATCTCTGTGGTATTTTGTTTTTGGACATTAGGGAATTTAACTTTTGTTTATTTTATCCAAAATGATAAAAAAATGTGAAAATTACAACAGTGTAGGTTTCCGTAGTGTAGTGGTTATCACGTGTTTGTCTAATACGCAATAGGTCCCCAGTTAGAAACTGGACGGAAACAACATAAGGAACTTTTTCTGAAAATCTACTGTGGTATTTTGTTTTTGGACATTAAGAATTTAACTTTTGTGTTATTTTATCCAAAATTATTGAAAAAAATATGAAAATGTACAATGTATGTTTCCGTAGTGTAGTGGTCATCACGTTTGCCTAACACGCAAAAGGTCCCCAGTTCGAAACTGGGCGGAAACAGCAAGAAGGAACTTTTTCTGAAAATCATCTGTAGTATTTTGTTTTTGGACATTAAGGAATTTAACTTTTGTGTTATTTTATCCAAAATGATTTGAAAAAAAATGTGAAAATTACAAATGTGTAAGTTTCCGTAGTGTAGTGGTCATCACGTTTGCCTTACACGCAAAAGGTCCCCAGTTCGAAACTGGGCGGAAACAGCAAGAAGGAACTTTTTCTGAAAATCTACTGTGGTATTTTGTTTTTGGACATTAAGGAATTTAACTTTTGTGTTATTTTATCCAAAATTATTGAAAAAAATATGAAAATTAGAAAAGTGTAGGTTTCTGTAGTGTAGTGGTCATCACGTTTGCCTAACACGCAAAAGGTCCCAGTTCGAAACTGGGCGGAAACAACATGAAGAACTTTTTCTGAAAATCTACTGTGGTATTTTGTTTTTGGACATTAAGGAATTTAACTTTTGTGTTATTTTATCCAAATTTATTGAAAAAAATGTGAAAATTAGAACCATGTAAGTTTCTGTAGTGTAGTGGTCATCACGTTTGTCTAACACGCAATAGGTCCAGTTAGAAACTGGGCGGAACAACATAAAGGAGCTCTTTTCTGAAAATCTACTGTGGTATTTTGTTTTTGGACATTAAGGAATTTAACTTTTGTGTTATTTTATCCAAAATTATTGAAAAAAATATGAAAATGAGTACAATGTAGGTTTCCGTAGTGTAGTGGTCATCACGTTTGCCTAACACGCAAAAGGTCCCCAGTTCGAAACTGGGCGGAAACAACAAGAAGGAACTATTTCTGAAAATCTACTGTGGTAATTTGTTTTTTTGACATTAAGAAATTTAACTTTTGTGTTATTTTATCCAAAATTATTGAAAAAAATAGGAAAATAAGTACAATGTAGGTTTCCGTAGTGTAGTGGTCATCACATTAGCCTTACACTCTAAAGGTCCCCAGTTCGAAACTGGGCGGAAACAGCAAGAAGGAACTTTTTCTGAAAATCTACTGTGGTATTTTGTTTTTGGACATTAAGGAATTTAACTTTTGTGTTATTTTATCCAAAATGATTTGAAAAAAATGTGAAAATTACAAATGCGTAAGTTTCCGTAGTGTAGTGGTTATCATGTGTGCCTAACACGCAATAGGTCCCCAGTTAGAAACTGGGCGGAAACAACATGAAGGAGCACTTTCTGAAAATCAACTGCCGTTATTTGTTTTTGGACATTAAGGAATTTAACTTTTGTGTTATTTTATCCAAAATTATTGAAAAAAAATATGAAAATGAGAACAATGTAGGTTTCTGTAGTGTAGTGGTCATCACGTTTGCCTAACACGCAAAAGGTCCCCAGTTCGAAACTGTGCGGAAACAACAACAAGAAGGAACTTTTTCTGAAAATCTACTGTGGTATTTTGTTTTTGGACATTAAGGAATTTAACTTTTGTGTTATTTTATCCAAATTTATTGAAAAAAATGTGAAAATTAGAACCATGTAAGTTTCTGTAGTGTAGTGGTCATCACGTTTGTCTAACACGCAATAGGTCACCAGTTAGAAACTGGACGGAGACAACATAAAGTAGCTCTGTCTGAAAATCTACTGTGGTATTTTGTTTTTAGACATTAAGGAATTTAACTTTTGTGTTATTTTATCCAAAATTATTGAAAAAAATATGAAAAGTACAATGTAGGTTTCCGTAGTGTAGTGGTCATCACGTTTGCCTAACACGCAAAAGGTCCCCAGTTCGAAACTGGGCGGAAACAATTTGAAGGAGCTCTTAATGAAAATCTACTGTGGTATTTTGTTTTTGGACATTAAGGAATTTAACTTTTGTGTTATTTTATCCAAAATTATTGAAAAAAATATGAAAATGAGTACAATGTAGGTTTCCGTAGTGTAGTGGTCATCACGTTTGCCTCACACGCAAAAGGTCCCCAGTTCGAAACTGGGCGGAAACAACATGAAGGAACTTTTTCTGAAAATCTACTGTGGTATTTTGTTTTTGGACATTAATGAATTTAACTTTTGTGTTATTTTATCCAAAATGATAGAAAAAAATGTGAAAATTACAACAGTGTAGGTTTCCGTAGTGTAGTGGCTATCATGTTTGCCTAACACGCAATAGGTCCTCAGTTCAAAACTGGTTGGAAACAACATAAGGAAACTTTTTCTGAAAATCCACTGTGGTATTTTGTTTTTGGACATTAAGGAATTTAACTTTTGTGTTATTTTATCCAAAATGTTCAAAAAAATATGAAACAATTTAAATAAACTTTTTCTGAAAATCAACCAAATTTTTCTTGTGAGGACATTGATTTTTATCATTTTGTCCATTATGATTGGAAAAAAATGTAAAAATTACAAATGTGTATGTTGCCGTAGTGTAGTGGTCATCACGTTTGCCTTACACGCAAAAGGTCCCCAGTTCGAAACTGGGCGGAAACAACAAGAAGGAACTTTTTCTGAAAATCTACTGTGGTATTTTGTTTTTGAACATTAAGGAATTTAACTTTTGTGTTATTTTATCCAAAATTATTGAAAAAAATATGAAAATTACAATGTAGGTTTCCGTAGTGTAGTGGTTATCACGTTTGCCTCACATGCAAAAGGTCCCCAGTTCGAAACTGGGCGGAAACAACATGAAGAAACTTTTTCTGAAAATCCACCTGATTTTTCTTGTGTGTTTTAGGACATTGAGGATTTTTTTGTGTTATTTTATGCAAAATGATTTGAAAAAAAATTGAAAATTACAGCTGTGCAAGTTTCATTACTGTAGTGGTTAGCACGTTTGCCTAACACGCAAAAAGTCCCCAGTTCGAAACTGGGCGGAAACAACAAGAAGGAACTTTTTCTGAAAATCTACTGTGGTATTTTGTTTTTGGACATTAAGGAATTTAACTTTTGTGTTATTTTATCCAAAATGATAAAAAAAATATGAAAATTAGAACAGTGTAGGTTTCCGTAGTGTAGTGGTCATCACGTTTGCCTCACACGCAAAAGGTCCCCAGTTCAAAACTGGGCGGAAACAGCAAGAAGGAACTTTTTCTGAAAATCTACTGTGGTATTTTGTTTTTGGACATTAAGGAATTTAACTTTTGTGTTATTTTATCCAAAATGATTTGAAAAAAATGTGAAAATTACAAATGCGTAAGTTTCCGTAGTGTAGTGGTCATCACGTTTGCCTTACATGCAAAAGGTCCCCAGTTCGAAACTGGGCGGAAACAACAAGAAGGAACTTTTTCTGAAAATCTACTGTGGTATTTTGTTTTTGGACATTAATGAATTTAACTTTTGTGTTATTTTATCCAAAATGATAGAAAAAAATGTGAAAATTACAACAGTGTAGGTTTCCGTAGTGTAGTGGCTATCATGTTTGCCTAACACGCAATAGGTCCTCAGTTCAAAACTGGTCGGAAACAACATAAGGAAACTTTTTCTGAAAATCCACTGTGGTATTTTGTTTTTGGACATTAAGGAATTTAACTTTTGTGTTTTTTTATCCAAAATCATCAAACAAAATGTGAAAATCACAGCTATGTAAATTTCCGTAGTGTAGTGGTCATCACGTTTATATGCCAAAGGTCCCCAGTTCAAAACTGGGTGGAAACAACAACAAGAAGGAACTTTTTCTGAAAATCTACTGTGGTATTTTGTTTTTGGACATTAAGGAATTTAACTTTTGTGTTATTTTATCCAAATTTATTGAAAAAAATGTGAAAATTAGAACCATGTAAGTTTCTGTAGTGTAGTGGTCATCACGTTTGTCTAACACGCAATAGGTCACCAGTTAGAAACTGGACGGAGACAACATAAAGGAGCTCTGTCTGAAAATCTACTGTGGTATTTTGTTTTTGGACATTAAGGAATTTAACTTTTGTGTTATTTTATCCAAAATTATTGAAAAAAATATGAAAATGAGTACAATGTAGGTTTCCGTAGTGTAGTGGTCATCACGTTTGCCTAACACGCAAAAGGTCCCCAGTTCGAAACTGGGCGGAAACAGCATGAAGGAGCTCTTTCTGAAAATCTACTGTGGAATTTTGTTTTTGGACATTAAGGAATTTAACTTTTGTGTTATTTTATCCAAAATTATTGAAAAAAATATGAAAATTAGAAAATGTAGGTTTCCGTAGTGTAGTGGTCATCACGTTTGCCTAACACGCAAAAGGTCCCCAGTTCGAAACTGGGCGGAAACAGCAAGAAGGAACTTTTTCTGAAAATCTACTGTGGTATTTTGTTTTTGGACATTAATGAATTTAACTTTTGTGTTATTTTATCCAAAATGATAGAAAAAAATGTGAAAATTACAACAGTGTAGGTTTCCGTAGTGTAGTGGCTATCATGTTTGCCTAACACGCAATAGGTCCTGAGTTCAAAACTGGTCGGAAACAACATGAGAAACTTTTTCTGAAAATCACTGTGGTATTTTGTTTTTGGACATTAAGGAATTTAACTTTTGTGTTATTTTATCCAAAATTATTGAAAAAAATATGAAACTTAGAACAGTGTAGGTTTTGTAGTGTAGTGGTTATCATGTTTGCCTAACACGCAATAGGTCCTCAGTTCAAAACTGGTCGGAAACAACATAAGGAAACTTTTTCTGAAAATCTACTGTGGTATTTTGTTTTTGGACATTAAGGAATTTAACTTTTGTGTTATTTTATCCAAATTTATTGAAAAAAATATGAAAATTAGAACATGTAGGTTTCCGTAGTGTAGTGGTCATCACGTTTGCCTCACACGCAAAAGGTCCCCAGTTCGAAACTGGGCGGAAACAGCAAGAAGGAACTTTTTCTGAAAATCTACTGTGGTATTTTGTTTTTGGACATTAAGGAATTTATCTTTTGTGTTATTTTATCCAAAATGATTGAGAAAAAATGTGAAAATTACAGCGTGCAAGTTTCATTATGTAGTGGTTAGCACGTTTGCCTAACACGCAAAAAGTCCTCAGTTCGAAACTGGGCGGAAACAACAACAAGAAGGAACTTTTTCTGAAAATCTACTGTGGTATTTTGTTTTTGGACATTAATGAATTTAACTTTTGTGTTATTTTATCCAAAATTATTGAAAAAAATGTGAAAATTAGAACATGTAGGTTTCCGTAGTGTAGTGGTCATCACGTTTGCCTACATGCAAAAGGTCCCCAGTTCAAAACTGGGCGGAAACAGCAAAAGGAACTCTGAAAATCTGCTGTGGTATTTTGTTTTTGGACATTAAGAATTTAACTTTTGTGTTATTTTATCCAAAATTTTAAAAAAATGTGAAAATTACAAATGGAAGTTTCGTAGTGAGTGGTCATCACGTTTGCCTAACACGCAAAAGGCCCCCAGTTCGAAACTGGGCGGAAACAACATGAAGGAGCTCTTAATGAAAATCTACTGTGGATTTTGTTTTGGACATTAAGGAATTTAACTTTTGTGTTATTTTATCCAAAATTATTGAAAAAAATATGAAAATGAGTACAATGTAGGTTTCCGTAGTGTAGTGGTCATCACGTTTGCCTCACACGCAAAAGGTCCCCAGTTCGAAACTGGGCGGAAACAACAAGAAGGAACTTTTTCTGAAAATCTACTGTGGTATTTTGTTTTTGGACATTAAGGAATTTAACTTTTGTGTTATTTTATCCAAAATTATTGAAAAAAATATGAAAATAAACAGTGTAGGTTTCCGTAGTGTAGTGGTATCATGGCCTAACACGCAAAGGTCCCCAGTTAGAAACTGGGCGGAAACAACATGAAGTGACTTTCTGAAAATCTACTGTGGTATTTTGTTTTTGGACATTAAGAATTTACCTTTTGTGTATTTTATCCAAAATGATCAAAAAAAATATGAAAGTTAGAACTGTAGGTTTCCGTAGTGTAGTGGTTATCATGTTTGCCTAACACGCAATAGGTCCCCAGTTAGAAACTGGGCGGAAACAACATGAAGGAGCACTTTCTGAAAATCTACTGCGGTATTTTGTTTTTGGACATTAAGGAATTTAACTTTTGTGTTTATTTTATCCAAAATGATTGAAAAAAATTTGATTTGGAACAATGCGTGCAAGTTTCATTACTGTAGTGGTTAGCACGTTTGCCTAACACGCAAAAAGTCCTCAGTTCGAAACTGGGCGGAAACAACAACAAGAAGGAACTTTTTCTGAAAATCTACTGTGGTATTTTGTTTTTGGACATTAATGAATTTAACTTTTGTGTTATTTTATCCAAAATGATAGAAAAAAATGTGAAAATTACAACAGTGTAGGTTTCCGTAGTGTAGTGGCTATCATGTTTGCCTAACACGCAATAGGTCCTCAGTTCAAAACTGGCGGAAACAACATAAGGAAACTTTTTCTGAAAATCCACTGTGGTATTTTGTTTTTGGACATTAAGGAATTTAACTTTTGTGTTATTTTATCCAAAATGATTTGAAAAAATTGTGAAAATTACAAATGTGAAAGTTTCCGTAGTGTAGTGGTCATCACGTTTACACGCAAAAGGTCCCCAGTTCGAAACTGGGCGGAAACAGCAAGAAGGAACTTTTTCTGAAAATCTACTGTGGTATTTTGTTTTTGGACATTAAGGAATTTAACTTTTGTGTTATTTTATCCAAAATGATTTGAAAAAAATGTGAAAATTACAAATGTAGGTTTCCGTAGTGTAGTGGTCATCACGTTTGCCTCACACGCAAAAGGTCCCCAGTTCGAAACTGGGCGGAAACAGCAAGAAGGAACTTTTTCTGAAAATCTACTGTGGTATTTTGTTTTTGGACATTAAGGAATTTAACTTTTGTGTTATTTTATCCAAAATGATTTGAAAAAAAATTGAAAATTACAACAGTGTAGGTTTCCGTAGTGTAGTGGTTATCATGTTTGCCTAACACGCAATAGGTCCCCAGTTCGAAACTGGGCGGAAACAACATGAAGGAACTTTTTCTGAAAATCTACTGTGGTATTTTGTTTTTGGACATTAAGGAATTTAACTTTTGTGTTATTTTATCCAAAATGATAGAACAAAATGTGAAAATCACAGCTATGTAAATTTCCGTAGTGTAGTGGTCATCACGTTTGCCTCACACCAAAGGTCCCCAGGTTCAAAACTGGGTGGAAACAACAGCAAGAAGAAACTTTTTCTGAAAATCTACTGTGGTATTTTTTGTTTTTGGACATTAAGGAATTTAACTTTTGTGTTATTTTATCCAAAATTATTGAAAAAAATATGAAAATTAGAACAGTGTAGGTTTCCGTAGTGTAGTGGTTATCATGTTTGCCTAACACGCAATAGGTCCCCAGTTAGAAACTGGGCGGAAACAACATGAAGTAGCACTTTCTGAAAATCTACTGTGGTATTTTGTTTTTGGACATTAAAGAATTTACCTTTTGTGCTATTTTATCCAAAATGATCAAAAAAAATATGAAAGTTAGAACAGTGTAGGTTTCCGTAGTGTAGTGGTTATCATGTTTGCCTAACACGCAATAGGTCCCCAGTTAGAAACTGGGCGGAAACAACATGAAGGAGCACTTTCTGAAAATCTCTGCGTTATTTGTTTTTGGACATTAAGGAATTTAACTTTTGTGTTATTTTATCCAAAATGATTGAGAAATATTTTCCATTTTGGATTTGGACCTTTTGCGTGCAAGTTTCATTACTGTAGTGGTTAGCACGTTTGCCTAACACGCAAAAAGTCCTCAGTTCGAAACTGGGCGAAAACAACAACAAGAAGGAACTTTTTCTGAAAATCTACTGTGGTATTTTGTTTTTGGACATTAATGAATTTAACTTTTGTGTTATTTTATCCAAAATGATAGAAAAAAATGTGATAATTACAACAATGTACGTTTCCGTAGTGTAGTGGTCATCACGTTTGCCTAACATGCAAAAGGTCCCCAGTTCGAAACTGGGCGGAAACAGCAAGAAGGAACTTTTTCTGAAAATCTACTGTGGTATTTTGTTTTTGGACATTAAGGAATTTAACTTTTGTGTTATTTTATTCAAAATGATTTGAAAAAAATGTGAAAATTACAAATGCGTAAGTTTCCGTAGTGTAGTGGTCATCACGTTTGCCTTACATGCAAAAGGTCCCCAGTTCGAAACTGGGCGGAAACAGCAAGAAGGAACTTTTTATGAAAATCTACTGTGGTATTTTGTTTTTGGACATTAAGGAATTTAACTTTTGTGTTATTTTATCCAAAATGATTTGAAAAAAATGTGAAAATTACAAATGCGTAAGTTTCCGTAGTGTAGTGGTTATCATGTGTGCCTAACACGCAATAGGTCCCCAGTTAGAAACTGCGCGGAAACAACATGAAGGAGCACTTTCTGAAAATCTACTGCGGTAATTTGTTTTTGGACATTAAGGAATTTAACTTTTGTGTTATTTTATCCAAAATTATTGAAAAAAAATATGAAAATGAGAACAATGTAGGTTTCTGTAGTGTAGTGGTCATCACGTTTGCCTAACACGCAAAAGGTCCCCAGTTTGAAACTGGGCGGAAACAATTTGAAGGAGCTCTTAATGAAAATCTACTGTGGAATTTTCTTTTTGGACATTAAGGAATTTAACTTTTGTGTTATTTTATCCAAAATTATTGAAAAAAATATGAAAATGAGTACAATGTAGGTTTCCGTAGTGTAGTGGGCATCACGTTTGCCTCACACGCAAAAGGTCCCCAGTTCGAAACTGGGCGGAAACAACAAGAAGGAACTTTTTCTGAAAATCTACTGTGGCATTTTGTTTTTGGACATTAATGAATTTAACTTTTGTGTTATTTTATCCAAAATGATAGAAAAAATGTGAAAATTACAACAGTGTAGGTTTCCGTAGTGTAGTGGCTATCATGTTTGCCTAACACGCAATAGGTCCTCAGTTCAAAACTGGTCGGAAACAACATAAGGAAACTTTTTCTGAAAATCCACTGTGGTATTTTGTTTTTGGACATTAAGGAATTTAACTTTTGTGTTTTTTTTTATCCAAAATCATCAAACAAAATGTGAAAATCACAGCTATGTAAATTTCCGTAGTGTAGTGGTCATCACGTTTATATGCCAAAGGTCCCCAGTTCAAAACTGGGTGGAAACAACAACAAGAAGGAACTTTTTCTGAAAATCTACTGTGGTATTTTATTTTTGGACATTAAGGAATTTAACTTTTGTGTTATTTTATCCAAATTTATTGAAAAAAATGTGAAAATTAGAACCATGTAAGTTTCTGTAGTGTAGTGGTCATCACGTTTGTCTAACACGCAATAGGTCACCAGTTAGAAACTGGACAGAGACAACATAAAGGAGCTCTGTCTGAAAATCTACTGCGGTATTTTGTTTTTGGACATTAAGGAATTTAACTTTTGTGTTATTTTATCCAAAATTATTGAAAAAAATATGAAAATAAATACAATGTAGGTTTCCGTAGTGTAGTGGTCATCACGTTTGCCTAACATGCAAAAGGTCCACAGTTCGAAACTTGGCGGAAACAACATGAAGAAACTTTTTCTGAAAATCCACCTGATTTTTCTTGTGTGTTTTAGGACATTGAGGATTTTTTTTGTGTTATTTTATGCAAAATGATTTGAAAAAAATGTGAAAATTACAGCTGTGCAAGTTTCATTACTGTAGTGGTTAGCACGTTTGCCTAACACGCAAAAAGTCCTCAGTTCGAAACTGGGCGAAAACAACAACAAGAAGGAACTTTTTCTGAAAATCTACTGTGGTATTTTGTTTTTGGACATTAATGAATTTAACTTTTGTGTTATTTTATCCAAAATGATAGAAAAAAATGTGAAAATTACAACAGCGTAGGTTTCCGTAGTGTAGTGGTCATCACGTTTGCCTCACATGCAAAAGGTCCCCAGTTCAAAACTGGGCGGAAACAACAAGAAGGAACTTTTTCTGAAAATCTACTGTGGTATTTTGTTTTTGGACATTAAGGAATTTAACTTTTGTGTTAATTTATCCAAAATGATAGAAAAAAATGTGAAAACGAGTACAATGTAGGTTTCCGAAGTGTAGTGGTCATCACGTTTGCCTAACACGCAAAAGGTCCCCAGTTCGAAACTGTGCGGAAACAATTAGAAGGAGCTCTTAATGAAAATCTACTGTGGAATTTTCTTTTTGGACATTAAGGAATTTAACTTTTGTGTTATTTTATCCAAAATTATTGAAAAAAATATGAAAATGAGAACAATGTAGGTTTTCGTAGTGTAGTGGTCATCACGTTTGCCTCACATGCAAAAGGTCCCCAGTTCGAAACTGGGCGGAAACAACAAGAAGGAACTTTTTCTGAAAATCTACTGTGGTATTTTGTTTTTGGACATTAATGAATTTAACTTTTGTGTTATTTTATCCAAAATGATAGAAAAAAATGTGAAAATTACAACAGCGTAGGTTTCCGTAGTGTAGTGGTCATCACGTTTGCCTCACATGCAAAAGGTCCCCAGTTCAAAACTGGGCGGAAACAGCAAGAAGGAACTTTTTCTGAAAATCTACTGTGGTATTTTGTTTTTGGACATTAATGAATTTAACTTTTGTGTTATTTTATCCAAAATGATAGAAAAAAAATGTGAAAATTACAACAGTGTAGGTTTCCGTAGTGTAGTGGTCATCACGTTTGCCTAACACGCAATAGGTCCCCAGTTAGAAACTGGGCGGAAACAACATGAAGTAGCTCTTTCTGAAAATCTACTGTGGTATTTTGTTTTTGGACATTAAAGAATTTAACTTTTGTGTTATTTTATCCAAAATGATTTGAAAAAAATGTGAAAATTACAAATGCGTAAGTTTCCGTAGTGTAGTGGTTATCATGTGTGCCTAACACGCAATAGGTCCCCAGTTATAAACTGGGCGGAAACAACATGAAGGAGCACTTTCTGAAAATCTACTGCGGTAATTTGTTTTTGGACATTAAGGAATTTAACTTTTGTGTTATTTTATCCAAAATTATTGAAAAAAAATATGAAAATGAGAACAATGTAGGTTTCTGTAGTGTAGTGGTCATCACGTTTGCCTAACACGCAAAAGGTCCCCAGTTCGAAACTGGGCGGAAACAACAACAAGAAGGAACTTTTTCTGAAAATCTACTGTGGTATTTTGTTTTTGGACATTAAGGAATTTAACTTTTGTGTTATTTTATCCAAATTTATTGAAAAAAATGTGAAAATTAGAACCATGTAAGTTTCTGTAGTGTAGTGGTCATCACGTTTGTCTAACACGCAATAGGTCACCAGTTAGAAACTGGACAGAGACAACATAAAGGAGCTCTGTCTGAAAATCTACTGCGGTATTTTGTTTTTGGACATTAAGGAATTTAACTTTTGTGTTATTTTATCCAAAATTATTGAAAAAAATATGAAAAGTAGTACAATGTAGGTTTCCGTAGTGTAGTGGTCATCACGTTTGCCTAACACGCAAAAGGTCCCCAGTTCGAAACTGGGCGGAAACAATTTGAAGGAGCTCTTAATGAAAATCTACTGTGGAATTTTCTTTTTGGACATTAAGGAATTTAACTTTTGTGTTTTTTTTTATCCAAAATTATTTTAAAAAATATGAAAATGAGTACAATGTAGGTTTCCGTAGTGTAGTGGTCATCACGTTTGCCTCACACGCAAAAGGTCCCCAGTTTGAAACTGGGCGGAAACAACATGAAGGAACTTTTTCTGAAAATCTACTGTGGTATTTTGTTTTTGGACATTAATGAATTTAACTTTTGTGTTATTTTATCCAAAATGATAGTAAAAAATGTGAAAATTACAACAGTGTAGGTTTCCGTAGTGTAGTGGCTATCATGTTTGCCTAACACGCAATAGGTCCTCAGTTCAAAACTGGTCGGAAACAACATAAGGAAACTTTTTCTGAAAATCCACTGTGGTATTTTGTTTTTGGACATTAAGGAATTTAACTTTTGTGTTTTTTTTATCCAAAATCATCAAACAAAATGTGAAAATCACAGCTATGTAAATTTCCGTAGTGTAGTGGTCATCACGTTTATATGCCAAAGGTCCCCAGTTCAAAACTGGGTGGAAACAACAACAAGAAGGAACTTTTTCTGAAAATCTACTGTGGTATTTTGTTTTTGGACATTAAGGAATTTAACTTTTGTGTTATTTTATCCAAATTTATTGAAAAAATGTGAAAATTAGAACCATGTAAGTTTCTGTAGTGTAGTGGTCATCACGTTTGTCTAACACGCAATAGGTCACCAGTTAGAAACTGGACGGAGACAACATAAAGGAGCTCTGTCTGAAAATCTACTGCGGTATTTTGTTTTTGGACATTAAGGAATTTAACTTTTGTGTTATTTTATCCAAAATTATTGAAAAAAATATGAAAATAAATACAATGTAGGTTTCCGTAGTGTAGTGGTCATCACGTTTGCCTAACACGCAAAAGGTCCCCAGTTCGAAACTGGGCGGAAACAATTTGAAGGAGCTCTTTCTGAAAATCTACTGTGGTATTTTGTTTTTGGACATTAAGGAATTTAACTTTTGTGTTATTTTATCCAAAATTATTAAAAAAAATATGAAAATGAGTACAATGTACGTTTCCGTAGTGTAGTGGTCATCACGTTTGCCTAACACGCAAAAGGTCCCCAGTTCGAAACTGGGCGGAAACAACAAGAAGGAACTTTTTCTGAAAATCTACTGTGGTATTTTGTTTTTGGACATTAAGAAATTTAACTTTTGTGTTATTTTATCCAAAATTATTGAAAAAAATATGAAAATGAGTACAATGTAGGTTTCCGTAGTGTAGTGGTCATCACGTTTGCCTCACACGCAAAAGGTCCCCAGTTCAAAACTGGGCGGAAACAACAAGAAGGAACTTTTTCTGAAAATCTACTGTGGTATTTTGTTTTTGGACATTAAGGAATTTAACTTTTGTGAAAAGGTCCCCAGTAAACTGGGCGGAAACAATAAGAAGGAACTTTTTCTGAAAATCTACTGTGGATTTTGTTTTTGGACATTAAGGAATTTAACTTTGTGTTATTTTATCCGAATTGAAAAAAATGTGAAAATTAAACATGTAGGTTTCCGTAGTGTAGTGGTCATCACGTTTGCCTAACACGCAATAGGTCCCCAGTTAGAAACTGGGCGGAAACAACATGAAGGAGCTCTTTCTGAAAATCTACTGTGGTAATTTGTTTTTGGACATTAAGGAATTTAACTTTTGTGTTATTTTATCTAAAATGATAAAAAAAAAAATGAAAATTAGAACAGTGTAGGTTTCCGTAGTGTAGTGGTTATCATGTTTGCCTAACACGCAATAGGTCCCCAGTTCAAACTGGTGGAAACAACATAAGGAACTTTTTCTGAAAATCACTGTGGTATTTTGTTTTTGGACATTAAGGAAAATATAAAATAAAACAGTGTAGGTTTCCGTAGTGTAGTGGTCATCACGTTTGCCTAACATGCAATAGGTCCCCAGTTCGAAACTGGGCGGAAACAACAAGAAGGAACTTTTTCTGAAAATCTACTGTGGTATTTTGTTTTTGGACATTAAGGAATTTAACTTTTGTGTTATTTTATCCAAAATTATCAAAAAAATATGAAAATTAGAACAGTGTAGGTTTCCGTAGTGTAGTGGTGATCACGTTTGCCTCACACGCAATAGGTCCCCAGTTAGAAACTGGGCGGAAACAACATGAGGAGCTCTTTCTGAAAATCTACTGTGGTATTTTGTTTTTGGACATTAAGGAATTTACTTTTGTGCTATTTTATCCAAAATGATCAAAAAAAAATGAAAATTAGAAGTAGTGTAGTGGTTATCATGTTTGCCTAACACGCAATAGGTCCCCAGTTAGAAACTGGGCGGAAACAACATGAAGGAGCTCTTTCTGAAAATCTACTGTGGTATTTTGTTTTTGGACATTAAGGAATTTAACTTTTGTGTTATTTTATCCAAAATTATTGAAAAAAATATGAAAATGAGTACAATGTAGGTTTCCGTAGTGTAGTGGTTATCACGTTTGCCTCACACGCAAAAGGTCCCCAGTTTAAAACTGGGTGGAAACAATTTGAAGGAGCTCTTAATGAAAATCTACTGTGGAATTTTCTTTTTGGACATTAAGGAATTTAACTTTTGTGTTATTTTATCCAAAATTATTGAAAAAAATATGAAAATGAGTACAATGTAGGTTTCCGTAGTGTAGTGGTTATTACGTTTGCCGCACACGCAAAAGGTCCCCAGTTCGAAACTGGGCGGAAACAACAAGAAGTAACTTTTTCTGAAAATCTACTGTGGTATTTTGTTTTTGGACATTAAGGAATTTAACTTTTGTGTTATTTTATCAAAAATGATAGAAAAAAATGTGAAAATATAACAGTGTAGGTTTCTGTAGTGTAGTGGTTATCATGTTTGCCTAACACGCAATAGGTCCCCAGTTCGAAACTGGGTGGAAACAACAAGAAGGAACTTTTTCTGAAAATCTACTGTGGTATTTTGTTTTTGGACATTAAGGAATTTAACTTAACTTTTGTGTTATTTTATCCAAAATGATAGAAAAAAATGTGAAAATTACAACAGTGTAGGTTTATGTAGTGTAGTGGTTATCACGTTTGCTTAACACGCAATAGGTCACCAGTTAGAAACTGGGCGGAAATAACATGAAGGAGCTCTTAATGAAAAACTACTGTGGAATTTTCTTTTGGACATTAACCTCTTAAGCCCTGAGGCCTATTTTCCGAAAATCCTATACTTTTACTTTTTAAGGCATTTCTCAGCTTTTACAAAATCTAAACTGCAAATCTTGGTATCAAAATGAAGATAGGTTCTTGGGGAGTGGTGTGGATGAGTTAATTTGACAGTCAAGAACACTGGGTAAGAGTAATTGATGTTGGAATGGCCAAAAAATGAACTCCGCCTAAAAAAAAAACACATGTTTCCTCCAATATCTCCTTATTTTACTTATAACGAAGCAAATAAACACAATCAATTGTAACCACTACATGTCAAGAACATCTGTAGCAAGTTTGGTGTTCATACTACAAGAAACTAATATTCTGTAAAGGTTTGATTGAACAAAGTTCAGGCGTAATCCATGTTGGCACAGTTTGGCACAATTTGGCACAATAATTGAAATATGGAAAAAATCTTGTCCAAAGCTTCAGCTACGTTCATAGTCTTCTTTTCTTGCTTATGGGACATGATTTCAGCAAAAAAAACTCCTAAAGAAGCGCTGTAAAAGGGGGGTAGAAGCTCATTTACGCCATCTTGCTGCGCTTTTGGGAACCTTTCATTCACAAACGCTTTCGACGTCGAGCTTCTGCGTGTCCCTACCCCCCGACCATCTGTCCAATCCGGAGATCTATATATCGCTGGAAAGCTCTGATTCTATGGAAACCAATCAGCTCAACCATTTTGAGACTGACGGGATCGCCGACGAATCACACGACGCGCAGCGTGGAGAGACCACCTCTTACGCACGGGGAGTCATTCCATATTTGGTGACGTAATGACGCCACAAAGCTACAGAAATAATCCAAAATGGAGTTTCCGCGAAGCTATCGACTGGACATAACAACAAACGGACTTTTATCGCTATGGAAATAGCTTTTGTTGAAAAAACGGCAAAGGTAAGACAAGATTTACATGCTTGCTTGGTTTTCGCTGGCGTTTTTTCGTGGAACTTTCGCTCCCTGCTCTGAAATACTTCATGCAATGTTAATGAGTTGCATATCGCTGGATTCAACTGGTTGTTGGCTTTCATTTAATGTAATGGTTTAGGTGTTTCCGTTTATATTGTGGATACATATCGCACATAAACAAAAACGTGGTCATGAATTATACTCCGGACATGTTGTTGTTTATTTGCATGGCGTTCGAGCTGTGGTTAACGGATATGAAATTGAATTAGATACGTTTTTAGAGGAGTTTCCGCTGAACACAACAGTATTTAATATGTGTGGGTTATTCTCAGGGTTAGTGAGCTATGAGTGAAAATGTAACGCACAAGGGGGCAAGTCCCCGGTACCGGGGACTCTCGGGCTTAAGAGGTTAAGGAGTTTAACTTTTGTGTTATTTTATCCAAAATGATTTGAAAAAAAAAATTGAAAATTACGACAGTGTTGTTTTCCGTAGTGTAGTGGTCATCACGTTTATATGCAAAAGGTCCCCGGTTCGAAACTGGGCAGAAACAACAAGAAGAAACTTTTTCTGAAATTCCACTGTGGTATTTTGTTTTTGGACATTTAGGAATTTAACTTTTGTGTTATTTTATCCAAAATGATTTGAAAAAAATGTGAAAATTACAAATGCGTAAGTTTCCGTAGTGTAGTGGTCATCATGTTTGCCTTACATGCAAAAGGTCCCCAGTTCGAAACTGGGCGGAAACAGCAAGAAGGAACTTTTTCTGAAAATCTACAGTGGTATTTTGTTTTTGGACATTAAGGAATTTAACTTTTGTGTTATTTTATCCAAAAGGATTTGAAAAAAATGTGAAAATTACAACAGTGTTGGTTTCCGTAGTGTAGTGGTCATCACGTTTGCCTTACACGCAAAAGGTCCCCAGTTCGAAACTGGGCGGAAACAGCAAGAAGGAACTTTTTCTGAAAATCTACTGTGGTATTTTGTTTTTGGACATTAAGGAATTTAACTTTTGAGTTATTTTATCCAAAATGATTTGAAAAAAATGTGAAAATTACAAATGCGTAAGTTTCCGTAGTGTAGTGGTCATCACGTTTGCCTAACACGCAAAAGGTCCCCAGTTCGAAACTGGGCGGAAACAATTTGAAGGAGCTCTTAATGAAAATCTACCGTGGAATTTTCTTTTTGGACATTAAGGAATTTAACTTTTGTGTTATTTTATCCAAAATTATTGAAAAAAATATGAAAATGAGTACAATGTAGGTTTCCGTAGTGTAGTGGTCAACATGTTTGCCTCACACGCAAAAAGTCCCCAGTTCGAAACTGGGCGGAAACAGCAAGAAGGAACTTTTTCTGAAAATCTACTGTGGTATTTTGTTTTTGGACATTAAGAAATTTAACTTTTGTGTTATTTTATCCAAAATTATTGAAAAAAATATGAAAATAAGTACAATGTAGGTTTCCGTAGTGTAGTGGTCATCACGTTTGCCTCACACGCAAAAGGTCCCCAGTTCGAAACTGGGCGGAAACAGCAAGAAGGAACTTTTTTCTGAAAATCTACTGTGGTATTTTGTTTTTGGACATTAAGGAATTTAACTTTTGTGTTATTTTATCCAAAATGATTTGAAAAAAATGTGAAAATTACAAATGCGTAAGTTTCCGTAGTGTAGTGGTTATCATGTGTGCCTAACACGCAATAGGTCCCCAGTTAGAAACTGGGCGGAAACAACATGAAGGAGCACTTTCTGAAAATCTACTGTGGTATTTTGTTTTTGGACATTAAGGAATTTAACTTTTGTGTTATTTTATCCAAAATTATCAAAAAAAAAATGAAAATTAGAACAGTGTAGGTTTCGTAGTGTAGTGGTTATCACGTTTGCCTAACACGCAAAAGGTCCCCAGTTCGAAACTGGGCGGAAACAATATGAAGGAGCTCTTTCTGAAAATCTACTGTGGTATTTTGTTTTTGGACATTAAGGAATTTAACTTTTGTGTTATTTTATTCGAAATGATTTGAAAAAAATGTGAAAATTACAAATGCGTAAGTTTCCGTAGTGTAGTGGTCATCACGTTTGCCTTACACGCAAAAGGTCCCCAGTTCGAAACTGGGCGGAAACAGCAAGAAGGAACTTTTTCTGAAAATCTACTGTGGTATTTTGTTTTTGGACATTAAGGAATTTAACTTTTTTGTGTTATTTTATCTAAAATGATAAAAAAAAATATGAAAATTAGAACAGTTTAGGTTTCCGTAGTGTAGTGGTGATCACGTTTGTCTAACACGCAATAGGTCACCAGTTAGAAACTGGGCGGAAACAACATGAAGGAGCTCTTTCTGAAATTCCACTGTGGTATTTTGTTTTTGGACATTAAGGAATTTAACTTTTGTGCTATTTTATTTAAAATGATCAAAAAAAATGAAAATTAGAACAGTGTAGGTTTCCGTAGTGTAGTGGTTATCATGTTTGCCTAACACGCAATAGGTCCCCAGTTAAACTGGGCGGAAACAACATGAAGGAGCTCTTTCTGAAAATCTACTGTGGTATTTTGTTTTTGGACATTAAGGAATTTAACTTTTGTGTTATTTTATTCAAAATGATTTGAAAAAAATGTGAAAATTACAAATGCGTAAGTTTCCGTAGTGTAGTGGTCATCACGTTTGCCTTACATGCAAAAGGTCCCCAGTTCGAAACTGGGCGGAAACAGCAAGAAGGAACTTTTTATGAAAATCTACTGTGGTATTTTGTTTTTGGACATTAAGGAATTTAACTTTTGTGTTATTTTATCCAAAAAGATCAAAAAAATATGAAACAATTTAAATAAACTTTTTCTGAAAATCAACCTAATTTTTCTTGTGTGTTTTAGGACATTGAGGATTTTATCTTTTTGTGTTATTTTGTCCATTATGATTGGAAAAAAATGTAAAAATTACAAATGTGTAAGTTTCCGTAGTGTAGTGGTCAACATGTTTGCCTCACACGCAAAAGGTCCCCAGTTCGAAACTGGGCGGAAACAGTAAGAAGGAACTTCTTCTGAAAATCTACTATGGTATTTTGTTTTTGGACATTAAGGAATTTAACTTTTGTGTTATTTTATCCAAAATGATTTGGAAAAAATGTGAAAATTACAAATGCATAAGTTTCTGTAGTGTAGTGGTCATCATGTTTGCCTTACACGCAAAAGGTCCCCAGTCCGAAACTGGGCGGAAACAGCAAGAAGGAACTTTTTCTGAAAATCTACAGTGGTATTTTGTTTTTGGACATTAAGGAATTTAACTTTTGTGTTATTTTATCCAAAAGGATTTGAAAAAAATGTAAAAATTACAACAGTGTTGGTTTCCGTAGTGTAGTGGTCATCACGTTTGCCTCACACGCAAAAGGTCCCCAGTTCGAAACTGGGAAGAAACAACAAGAAGGAACTTTTTCTGAAATTCCACTGTGGTATTTTGTTTTTGGACATTAAGGAATTTAACTTTTGTGTTATTTTATCCAAAATGATTTGAAAAAAATGTGAAAATTACAACAGTGTAGGTTTCCGTAGTGTAGTGGTCATCACGTTTATATGCAAAAGGTCCCCAGTTCGAAACTGGGTGGAAACAACAAGACGGAACTTTTTCTGAAAATCTACTGTGGTATTTTGTTTTTGGACATTAAGGAATTTAACTTTTTGCGTTATTTTATCTAAAATGATCAAAAAAAATATGAAAATTAGAACAGTGTAGGTTTCCGTAGTGTAGTGGTCATCACGTTTATATGCAAAAGGTCCCCAGTTCGAAACTGGGTGGAAACAACAAGAAGGAACTTTTTCTGAAAATCTACTGTGGTATTTTGTTTTTGGACATTAAGGAATTTAACTTTTGTGTTATTTTATCCAAAATTATTGAAAAAAATATGAAAATGAATACAATGTAGGTTTCCGTAGTGTAGTGGTCATCACGTTTGCCTCACACGCAAAAGGTCCCCAGTTTGAAACTGGGCGGAAACAGCAAGAAGGAACTTTTTCTGAAAATCTACTGTGGTATTTTGTTTTTGGACATTAAGGAATTTAACTTTTGTGTTATTTTATCCAAAAGGATTTGAAAAAAATGTGAAAATTACAACAGTGTTGGTTTCCGTAGTGTGTTGTTTATCACGTTTGCCTAACACGCAAAAGGTCCCCAGTTCGAAACTGGGCGGAAACAACAAGAAGAAACTTTTTCTGAAAATCTACTGTGGTATTTTTTGTTTTTGGACATTAAGGAATTTAACTTTTGTGTTATTTTATCCAAAATTATTGTAAAAAATTAGAAAATGAGTACAATGTAGGTTTCCGTAGTGTAGTGGTCATCATGTTTGCCTAACATGCAAAAGGTTCCCAGTTCAAACCTGGGCGGAAACAATTTGAAGGAGCTCCTAATGAAAATCTACTGTGGAATTTTCTTTTTGGACATTAAGGAATTTAACTTTTGTGTTTTTTTTATCCAAAATGATTGAGAAAAATGTGAAAATTACAACAGTGTAGGTTTCCGTAGTGTAGTGGTTATCATGTTTGCCTAACACGCAATAGGTCCCCAGTTAGAAACTGGGCGGAAACAACATGAGGGAGCTCTTTCTGAAAATCTACTGTGGTATTTTGTTTTTGGACATTAAGGAAAATATGAAAATAAGAACAGTGTAGGTTTCCGTAGTGTAGTGGTCATCACGTTTGCCTTACATGCAAAAGGTCCCCAGTTCGAAACTGGGCGGAAACAGCAAGAAGGAACTTTTTATGAAAATCTACTGTGGTATTTTGTTTTTGGACATTAAGGAATTTAACTTTTGTGTTTTTTTATCCAAAAAGATAAAAAAAATATGAAACAATTTAGATAAACTTTTTCTGAAAATCAACCTAATTTTTCTTGTGTGTTTTAGGACATTGAGGATTTTATCTTTTTGTGTTATTTTATCCAAAATGATCAAAAAAATGTGAAATTTACAACAGTGTAGGTTTCCGTAGTGTAGTGGTCATCACGTTTGCTTAACACGCAAAAGGTCCCCAGTTCGAAACTGGGCGGAAACAATTTGAAGGAGCTCTTAATGAAAGTCTACTGTGGTATTTTGTTTTTGGACATTAAGGAATTTAACTTTTGTGTTATTTTATCCAAAATGATCAAAAAAATGTGAAAATTACAACAGTGTAGGTTTCCGTAGTGTAGTGGTTATCACGTTTGCCTAACACGCAAAAGGTCCTCAGTTCGAAACTGGGCGGAAACAACAACAACAAGAAGGAACTTTTTCTGAAAATCTACTGTGGTATTTTGTTTTTGGACATTAAGGAATTTAACTTTTGTGTTATTTTATCCAAAATTATTGTAAAAAAATAGAAAATGAGTACAATGTAGGTTTCCGTAGTGTAGTGGTCATCACGTTTGCCTAACATGCAATAGGTCCCCAGTTCAAACCTGGGCGGAAACAATTTGAAGGAGCTCCTAATGAAAATCTACTGTGGAATTTTCTTTTTGGACATTAAGGAATTTAACTTTTGTGTTTTTTTTATCCAAAATGATTGAGAAAAATGTGAAAATTACAACAGTGTAGGTTTCCGTAGTGTAGTGGTTATCACGTATGTATGGTCATCGTTTATATGCATATATATATATATATATATATATATTTTGTTTTTGGACATTAAGGAATTTAACTTTTGTGTTATTTTATCCAAAATAATTGAAAAAAATATGAAAATTAGAAAGTGTAGGTTTCTGTAGTGTAGTGGTCATCACGTTTGCCTAACATGCAAAAGGTCCCCATTTCAAAACTGGGCGGAAACAATGTGAAGGAGCTCTTAATGAAAAACTACTGTAGAATTTTCTTTTGGACATTAAGGAATTTAACTTTTGTGTTATTTTAACCAAAATGATTTGAAAAAAAAATGTAAAAATTACAACAGTGTAGGTTTCCGTAGTGTAGTGGTCATCACGTTTATATGCAATAGGTCACCAGTTAGAAACTGGGCGGAAACAACATGAAGGAGCTCTTTCTGAAAATCTACTGTGGTATTTTGTTTTTGGACATTAAGGAATTTAACTTTTGTGTTATTTTATCCAAAATGATTTGAAAAAAATGTGAAAATTACAAATGTGAAGTGGTTATCACGTTTGCCTAACACGCAAAAGGTCCCCAGTTCGAAACCTGGCGGAAACAACAAGAAGGAACTTTTTCTGAAAATCTACTGTGGTATTTTGTTTTTGGACATTAAGGAATTTAACTTTTGTGTTATTTTATCCAAATTTATTGAAAAAAAATGTGAAAATTAGAACCATGTAAGTTTCTGTAATGTAGTGGTCATCACGTTTGTCTAACACGCAATAGGTCACCAAATAGAAACTGGGCGGAAACAACATGAAGGAGCTCTTTCTGAAAATCTACTGTGGTATTTTGTTTTTGGACATTAAGGAATTTAACTTTTGTGTTATTTTATCCAAAATTATTGAAAAAAATATGAAAATGAGTACAATGTAGGTTTCCGTAGTGTAGTGGTCATCACGTTTGCCTAACACGCAAAAGGTCCCCAGTTCGAAATTGGGTGGAAACAACAAGAAGGAACTTTTTCTGAAAATCTACTGAGGTATTTTTTTTTTGGACATTAAGGAATTTAATTTTTGTGTTATTTTATCCAAAATGATAGAAAAAAATGTGAAAATTACAACAGTGTAGGTTTCTGTAGTGTAGTGGTCATCATGTTTGCCTAAAACGCAAAAGGTCCCCAGTTCGAAACTGGGTGGAAACAACAAGAAGGAACTTTTTCTGAAAATCTACTGTGGTATTTTGTTTTTGGACATTAAGGATTTTAACTTTTGTGTTATTTTATCCAAAATGATAGAAAAAAATGTGAAAATTACAACAGTGTAGGTTTCTGTAGTGTAGTGGTTATCATGTTTGCCTAACACGCAATAGGTCCTCAGTTCAAAACTGGTCGGAAACAACATAAGGAAACTTTTTCTGAAAATCGACTGTGGTATTTTGTTTTTGAACATTAAGGAATTTAACTTTTGTGTTATTTTATCCAAAATTATTGAAAAAAATATGAAAATGAGTACAATGTAGGTTTCTGTAGTGTAGTGGTCATCACGTTTGCCTAACACGCAAAAGGTCCCCAGTTCGAAACTGGGCGGAAACAATTTGAAGGAGTTCTTAATGAAAGTCTACTGTGGTATTTTGTTTTTGGACATTAAGGAATTTAACTTTTGTGTTATTTTATCCAAAATGATAAAAAAAATGTGAAAATTACAACAGTGTAGGTTTCCGTAGTGTAGTGGTTATCACGTTTGTCTAACACGCAATAGGTCACCAGTTAGAAACTGGGCGGAAAAAACATGAGGGAGCTCTTTCTGAAAATCTACTGTGGTATTTTGTTTTTGGACATTAAGGAATTTAACTTTTGTGTTTTTTTTTATCCAAAATGATTGAGAAAAATGTGAAAATTACAACAGTGTTGGTTTCCGTAGTGTAGTGGTTATCACGTTTGCCTAACACGCAAAAGGTCCTCAGTTCGAAACTGTGCGACAACAACAACAAGAAGGAACTTTTTCTGAAAATCTACTGTGGTATTTTATTTTTGGACATTAAGGAATTTTACTTTTGTGTTATTTTATCCAAAATGATAAAAGAAAATATGAAAATTAGAACAGTTTAGGTTTCTGTAGTGTAGTAGTCATCACGTTTATATGCAAAAGGTCCCCAGTTCGAAACTGGGTGGAAACAACAAGAAGGAACTTTTTCTGAAAATCTACTGTGGTATTTTGTTTTTGGACATTAAGGATTTTAACTTTTTGTGTTATTTTATCTAAAATGATAAAAAAAATATGAAAATTAGAACAATGTAGGTTTCCGTAGTGTTGTGGTTATCACGTTTGCTTAACACGCAATAGGTCACCAGTTAGAAACTGGGCGGAAACAACATGAAGGAGCTCTTTCTGAAAATCTACTGTGGTATTTTGTTTTTGGACATTAAGGAATTTAAATTTTGTGTTATTTTATCCAAAATTATTGAAAAAAATTAGAAAATTAATAAAGTGTAGGTTTCTGTAGTGTAGTGGTCATCACGTTTGCCCAACACGCAAAAGGTCCCCAGTTCGAAACTGGGCGGAAACAATTTGAAGGAGCTCTTAATGAAAAACTACTGTAGAATTTTCTTTTGGACATTAAGGAATTTAACTTTTGTGTTATTTTATCTAAAATGATAAAAAAAAATATGAAAATTAGAACAGTGTAGGTTTCCGTAGTGTAGTGGTTATCATTGTAACCCGCACCAGCGACACGCAAATTAATTAGTTAATTAGGGGAGTCCTTATTATTGTGGGCCATTTCCCTTTAAATAGCCTCCTATGCGCAAGATCGCTCTAACTGTGTCTCTCTTCGCATCTGACTGCTGTGCTGCTGTGGCAAACTGCTGTGGCAAACTGCTGTCGCAAACTGCTGTCGTCACACGGCTGTGTAATTTACACACTCTAAGCGGACTTCTGGCGATTTCAAAGGCATCTTGATTTAATTCCCGGTAAGTCTCGCAAACAATAAAAAAGCGTTGATGCTAAGCTAGCGGAGTTTTTTTCTTTCTCTGTTTAAACAATAAATATTGGCTTTAAATTGTAATCTTCGTTGATTCGCGTTGATATAGATTGGTTGTTTACGTTACTTATCAGTTTGATTTTGATTTGTTTGGAATCATATTGATCTTTTTGTTACAAACACCGCTTTGGTTATACTTATGTTTGTATATGAAATTGCATGTGTTTCTTTCTGGAAAAGAAGATAAGACTTTGATTTAATAACTTGAGATTTAATGATGAGATTATTTTTTATGAAATGAACTTTTTGATGCATTATATATATTTTTTTTTTAGAATCTTTAATGAAATATTCATCCACATGATTGTATATTTTGATTTATGTTATGAAAATTGTGATATGTGTTAATGTGTTTTTTCCTTTGACCTTGTTTAGGTCAGGTTTTTTTTGTTGTGGATTTTCTTCTGAACGGCAAGCCACCCAACACTGAACTGGAGTTTTTTTTTGAAGAAGAAGAAGAACTGTGAACTCTTTATAAAAAGGATAGACTTTTTGAACATTCGCTGCACTCCCCCTTATAAATGTTTTGTTTTGTTTGTCTGAAATTCTTTTTAATACAATCAAATTATTATTTATTACATGTCTTGTGTCTTTCATTTACACACTCTGGGCTCCACGAGTAAGAACCTTTCTGAGAGTCAGTGCGCATAGAACAAAAGCGTTACAATTGGAGAGCCAGCCAGGAGCCTGAGTGTGTGGATGAAATTTTTTTCTTCTCCTTTTTCAATCAGTTATTATGGATTTTGTTGCCCAATATGGTATTAATGTATCCAAGTCAGTTTTAATTACTGGCGTCACAAATACAGAAACTGACGATGAAGTGCTTGACAGTTTGTGCAGTTACGGTAAACTTAATCGCACAATTTATATTAATGACCCTGATAATTCATTCAACAAAAACCTGATCGCAGAGTTTAAAGATGAAAATGCATTCTCGGCATTAGAACCAATATTACCTTACACTTACAAATCACCGACTAATGCTAGCTTTGCGTGCCACATCACTGCATTAGCCTCAGAGTATGTTGCCACAGTGGACAGCAGCAGAAAACCTCCTGATTATTTAATTGAACTAAAGAAACTTGCAGATCAAAGCGGCCAAACTTTTGAAAACGTACTCAAAATGGTAATGTCCCAGATCGGCGACCACCTGGATGCAGCAGAAGGAGAGCAGAAAAGAGACCTCCGAATCAAAGCCAATATGGCTGAAGATGACGATTATGAAGATGATGAAGAGGACGGCAAGTATGATGGCGCTTCAGCACATCCAGTACCACGAACATTATCCTTTCTTGGTCAGCCCAACACTGTTCCACAAGGACCCCGTTCCTCTCAAGGCAGAACACCCCCACGAATCTCTTTGACCACAAACGAGTTGACCCCACCACAAGTTCAAAGGGTTGTTGTTGAGCATGTGGTACGGAGTTCAGACTTCACAGGCACTTCAATGTGTTTGCGTTCCTTTTCAGGAAGAACCCCAAGGCCAAGCTGTGATAGAAATTTTCCTATGTAATGTCTCCATCTAGTGGTTATATTGAGAAATGTAATTTGAGAAACTTTTTAGAGCATACGTCATACTTAGTCCCGCCCTTGAGCAGGAGGAAGTTAGAAAAGCACATGCGCCTCTCTAGCTCTCTCTCTCTCTCTCTTACCCACCATGTGAGGAGCATGTGTGTGTGACTCCCTCAGGAGTCTCTCTTTTTCTTTCTTTCTCTCTCTTTCTCTTCTTTTATATTTCTTTTATTTATTTTTCCTCTTTTCTCTTCTGGCGTTCGTTTATATTTTTAATAGGCTTTTAATATGCGTTAAACCACGTTCTTCTTCCACGTTAGAGTCACGTGTGTAGGAAATGCATTGAGACTGCTTATCTTGATAAATAAATAGCCGCCTTTGCTGTGTTCTAACTCAAACGGTCTTCAGTGTTCATTATCAATTAAGAAAGTATATTTTTTCTACAACAATTTGGCGTTCCTGGAGACTTCGAACCAAACACTTTTTTGGGGTCGAATGAATGAGAGGATCTCGTCTGATGCGACGTGAGCAGTCACGTGCATGAATGGAATTCCTGTTTCTGGACAGAGGAGACGTCTGATTTGGCCGATCAGCATACATCTGTTCAGCGTTGGATTCAAAGGCGAGTAAAATTCTAATATCTCAGTTATTGATTTTTTCTCACGCATAAGTTTTTTGAAGTAAAGCATGGTCCATGTATGTGATGTGTATTCCGGAATAAAGGGTTAATTATATGTTACTCTGCGTACGGATTATTACTTTAAGAGACGAACAAACATTGCGTTACCTTTTAGTGATAATTTGAGTAGCACGTAATTGATCGCTGGTCAACGTAATAGGAGTGTAACTCTAGAGAGAGTTCTCCGCGAGGTTACGTTTGATATGGTCTTTATGCGTGAAAAGAGTTCATGCGACATAGATTATTTCTCTGAGTGAAATGATTTGTGGTGAGGGTGCGTGTGATTAAATATTATTGAGATATTAAGAGACTTGATAATGTTCACCGAGAAAGAGATGAGATTGGAGCACAGCAAAGTCGCACAGCAAAAATAAAAAAGCGCTCTAAAAAGTAACTAAACTATCTGAACATGAAACTTATGCAACGTAATAATGAGAAGAGTCTTTGACTTAATATACTTTTAAAAGTGAAAAGCTTGATTTTCGTGATAAAAAAACTCTTAAAACCATACAAAATGAAGAAGCTATTCAAGAAGACCACATGGTCCTCTTCCTGCTTTTCTTTCCAAATTTCAAAATGGCTGATATAACAAAGGAAAACCCTTCCCCTAGCAATAAAAGTTCCAAAGTGAGTGCTAGAGGAGATAGTGGGGGTTTTATGACGAGATGAAGAAGCAGTAACTTGAATGCTCATGAGGAAGACAATAGATTTGACTAATACAGATGTTGAACAAGTATTTAATGATGAGAAACTCTGAGCAATATTACCGTATAAAAGAAAATTAATTTGATGAGTTTTAATGTGATATTGTAATTATACAATGCAATAATTCTCCTGTGAGAACTTATATTTTCAGGCAATGGGAGAACCTGAACGATGGAGATTTGTGCAAGACTTAAGAGCTATAAACGATGCGGTAATATCGAGAACATTGAATATACCAAATATTCAATCTTTGATTTCTTCTATCCTTTCTGAGTGTGAATGGTTTTCTGTGGTGGATCTGGCCAATGTTTTTATTTTTGTGTGTGTGGATATTGACGGTCAATTTTGGGTTTATTTTTCTTTTTGAAGGAAAAGCCTGTGTCAAGGATACTGTGAATCTTCAACAATCTTAGAAACAGTTTAGAGAGTTTAGAGTTAGGTTCTGGATCAGTGCTTTTACAGTACATTGATGACTGCCTGATTGCAAGCCCAACAGAGAAGCAATGTGAAGAAGACACAGTGAAACTGTTGAAACATCTAGCACAAGATGTACACAAGGCAAGTATTTCTAAATTGCAGTTTGTTCAACAGGAAGTAAAGTTTTTGGGTCATTTGATCTCAAAACAAAAGAAAACAACTGGAGGTGAGTAGAACGGAGGCAATAGAGAACATTCTGAAACCGACGACAAAGAAGCAACTTTTGTCTTTTCTAGGAATATGTTCCTATTGCAGGACTTTCATTCCAAATTTTGCTTGCTTAGAGGCTCCTCTAAGTGAAATCATCCATGGAAAAGTTTGTTGGCGAACAGTGTTATTACTTGGACACCAGTAGCAGAACTCGTATTTCAGGACTTAAAAGGAGCTTTTACATCAACTCTTGATCTTTCTGATCCTACCAAACACTTTGTTCAAACAGTGGATGAAAAACATGGATGTATGACATCTGTGTTATTGCAGGATCATGGAGGTAAGTTACGACCGGTTGCTTATTTCTCCTCAAAAATTGGATCCTGTTGCTGCAGAACTTCCATTATGCTTGCGTTTCGTCGCGGTTGCTGAAAAAAGCAGTGAATGCCTCACGAGACATTGTTGGGTATGGTGAGTTGACACTGCTCGTACCACATTCTGTCTCGCAACTGTTATTAGAACAAAAAACAGCTCATATGACAGCGGCGAGATGGTTGAGGTATAATACTGTTTTGTTGGAAATGCCTAACATAACTGTGAAAAGATGTAATGTGCTTAACCCTGCAACTCTTTTGCCAACAGAGTTTGATGGTGAAGCGCATTCCTGTGTTGATGTGGTGAATGAAGTGTGTTCTCCTAGGGTTGATCTGCAGGAGATACCTCTACAGAGTCCTGAGATGGTGATCTTTGTGGATGGATCAGCTTACAGAAGTGAGGAGACTGGGTTGAACTGTGAAGGATATGCCGTATTTACACAACATGAGACACTGCTAGCTGTATCTCTTCAGTCACATTTTTCTGCTCAAGCTGCTGAATTGGTGGCTTTGACTGAAGCTTGTAACTTGACTAAAGATAAACGTGTAACTATCTATACTGATAGTCGATATGCGTTTGGAGTTGTTCATGATTTTGGAACTTTATGGAAGCATAGAGGTTTCCTTACATCATCAGGAAAACCTATTGCACATCATTTGCTAATTTCTAACTTGTTGGATGCTATTCTGTTACCCAAGGAAGTGTCTGTATGTAAATGTGAAGCTCATTCTGGTGCAGAAGATTTTGTTCCACAGGGTAATGCTAGAGCAGATGCAGCAGCAAAGAGTGCAGCGAGAAAGGTGATGTCTGTTCCCATCCTGACTAAGGTGTGTACTCCTACAGTAGACATTGCAGGATTACAATCTGGAGTTCCTCATGAAGAGAAAGAGGTATGGAGGAAACATGGTTGTACATTGATAGAGGGCATCTGGACTGGGCCGAATGGAAAACCATGTTTGCCTAAAAGATTTTTTCCATACTATGCTAAGATAGTACATGGGAAAGATCGCCTCAAAAAAATGCAATGATAGACAGTTTGAGACAACACTGGTATGAGAAAGGTTTTGTAATATACTCTCAGAACTTTTGTGAACGATGCGTTATTTGTGCTACAAATAATGTTGAGAGAGGTGTTAAGATGATGCAAGCTGCTCACCCACAACCAAACAGATCTTTTGAGCATTTGCAAATGGATTTCATTGAGTTAACACCAAGTGAAGGAAAGAAATATTGTTTAGGATATGTTTTCAAAATGGGTAGAAGCATTCCTTACAGCTAAACAGAATGCAAGTGCAGTGGCAAAATCGTTGTTTGCTGAGGTGATTCCTAGACGGGGAATACCACAACGGATTTCCAGTGATAATGCTACTCCATTTGTGAACAATGCACTTCAAATGGTTGGTGAGTATTGATCTGAAACATCACTGTGCTCATCATCCTGCTAGTACATGTGCAGTAGAAAGAGAGAATGGAACTCTCAAGAACAAGCTAGCGAAGTGTTGTGAGGAAACAGGGCTCACATGGGTAAAAGCTCTCCCTCTCGTACTCTTACATATGAGAACGAGAATCTGGGGTCGAGCACGATTGAGTCCTTTTGAAATTATGATGAGACCAGCTAATACTGGCATTGGACATTCAGGTCCTCCGAGAACATTGACTAGCAAATGTGAAGATGAAATGCTTGTGTATTGTGCAAACTTGTCTTCTGTTCTGAATTCTCTGCACAGAGGAGTAAAAGACGCTTTACCAGAACCAACACAAGTGGATCTTCACGACCTGAAACCTGGAGACTGGGTGGTGGTGAAGGATTTTAGAAGAAAAAACTGGCAATCTAAACGCTGGCAAGGTCCCTTCCAAATTCTTCTTACAACACCGACAGCAGTTAAAGTAGCAGAAAGAGCTACTTAGGTGCATGCTAGTCACTGTAGAAAGGTTCCGGAGCCTGCTGCAGGAGTCTAGTGAAGGAGCGTGTTGAAGGAGTTTGATGAAGGAGCCTGCTAAAAGAACATAGGTATCGATAACCAGTAATGGAGTTTAAGTTGACCTGGATCAGTTTTTTGTTTTTGTGGTTCATAAGGGAGGTGGACTTGAGCGATCAACACCTGCAAGAGGGATCTGAAGGAAAGGTAGAATGTGTTACCAGATACATCAACGAAGGTAACCTATGGCCTTGGATTTATTACCTCTGCAAACATCCTTGTGAGTATTTTTCATTTACTGGTTATTCATAGACCAGGGGGATGTTCATGGAACAAAAATGGAAGCTTGGTCACTTTTACTCTTGACAGGAGTAACTAAGGCAGATGCGGGTAAATTCTGGTGTGTAACAGAACAAATCACATCAGATTCATACGAGATGGTAGTTGATGTTGAAGTGATTCAACAAATTCCTTCCCCAGCGTTAAAACAAATAATAGATTTAATTCCAAGCCCTGATCAAATTATTAGTGATTTGGATATAACAAATAGAGTGGAAGTTATGAAAACTACTAAATTATCAAAAGATGCAAAACAGGTTAAAATAGCTAAAATAAGATGTGAGAGAAATCATGCTTTTGCCTTATGATTACTTCAACATGAAAGTTTAAACCTTAACTGAAGTTGTTAGATATGTTTGCAGATGAATCAGGAATGGCAGACAGAGAAAATTACTATTGATTTAGTAAAACAAAATCAATGTAAAATTCCCAAAGTTATGGCTATTATAACGTTAATGGGAGAAGCAATTAAAAATAAAGTGAGTTTAGACAACATTCAAACTAATTGTTCCACTGATAAACCTATGTATTCACAACTAAGTTTTGAAGTAACAACAACAAAAGCAGAAGTGTGCATATGTTCAAAGGAGGGAAAATATGACGTAGGGTTATTACAATGCAACATGAAAATAACCTTAAAGAAGAACAATGTTCAATTCTAGATAAAAATTGAATAACTGTTGATTTCTATTGTCCATTTTCAAAATTGGATTCAAACTACTGGCTGCAGTATGGGTATATGGTATGAGAGCAAATCATCAACTTCCTCAGAAATGGAGAGGGTGTTGTTATGCTGCCTTACTCTCGACGGGTACATCAGTTCTAATACAGGATGGTTCAATTGAAAACTCGCGTGCAAAAGAGACATAAATAGAATACCAAGATTTAATGGGTATGTTTTATCACATCTATGGACGTCACCGGCAGCGAACATAGGATGGTCTTTATTTCTAGAAGGTGGTACGACGATGGCGTTGAATAAAATCAATGGGTTAGCTTACAGTATGTTATCCTTAGCTAATGATACTGAAGTTGCGTTACGATTTATCAATAATGAAATGAGAAACATTAGAGATGGGGTTATTCAAAATAGACTGGCTTTGGATATTCTTACAGCAGAAAAAAGGAGGAGTCTGTAAATTATCAGGTATTTCTTGCTGTTTCAATATCCCAGACGAATCCAAGAATATATCAAACATAATACAACACATGAAAAATTCTATAGTAATACAGCAGTGGATAATTCATGGCTTTCATGGTTCTTAAACCTGGGAAGTGGATGGTTCCATTGGATGATGTAAACGATTGCCCTGGTGATATTTATGATCTTGCTGATCATCATCTGCCTGCCTTGTTTTTTGTGATGCATCTCGACCTTGTTGCAAAAGGCTGTCACTTCGGTCATCACAATGGAAGGATATAAAATGGTGAAAATGATGGATGAGGAATGGAATGCAATATTTGATGATTTAGAAAACATTCCGAATTGAGAAATTGTTCTTTTGGTAATCAATCATTTTAGTGTGTCCAGGAAACTGGAGACATCAGAGGAACTTTGGGGAAAGGGAAACCTCAGAGGAACTTTGGGACAACTGGAAACCTCAGAGGAACTTTGGGACAACTGGAAACCTCAGAGGAACTTTAGGACGACTGGAAACAACAAAGGAACTTTGGGACAATTTGGGACAATTGGAAACAGAAAGACTGTGACGAATACGAGGACAATAATACATTGCAATAAATGTTATGTTTTGTATTTCATTGTTGAACACATTGTACACACAGCAAACGGCATAGATATTAGTTAGAGGTATGAAAGTTTTTTACTTCTGGTCAAACAAAACGACAGGGGGATGTTTGGCTTCATATACTCCAGGGCGGTGTTTGAAGGTCTGTATCTTGACAAATTTATAAATAGATTTCTCGGCTTAGAAAGGGGAAAATTTTCCTCAATACCAGGTACTTGACCTTTCGATACCGTTGTGGGAAAAGGAAGAATGTGTTGTTTTTTAGGATATTTAGGTAATGCATGTAATGCTAATTAGAATGTTAGATAATACATGTTTGCGTTTGATTTTAGTGTGTTATAATTTGCTTGTTTATTATGAGAAGTGAATTAGAATTTTAATAATTTTGCTTGTTTATTATTAGAAGTGTTTTAACATTTTATAATGGAAGAAGAACGTTGAGTAAAGTAATTAATGAAAATATTGTAGAAAACAAATTTTGGGTTACAATATTAAAAAAAAAAATAGTCATACATTGCTTAACCGGATTTTTATTTACAGTATTAGATATCTTACTTTTGGAAAATTATTTTTGTTGTCTTGTGACAAAAGGAGGGAATGTGATAGAAATTTTCCTATGTAATGTCTCCATCTAGTGGTTATATTGAGAAATGTAATTTGAGAAACTTTTTAGAGCATACGTCATACTTAGTCCCGCCCTTGAGCAGGAGGAAGTTAGAAAAGCACATGCGCCTCTCTTTGGCTCCCTCTCTCTCTCTTACCCACCATGTGAGGAGCATGTGTGTGTGACTCCCTCAGGAGTCTCTCTTTTTCTTTCTTTCTCTCTCTTTCTCTTCTTTTATATTTCTTTTATTTCTTTTTCCTCTTTTCTCTTCTGGCGTTCGTTTATATTTTTAATAGGCTTTTAATATGCGTTAAACCACGTTCTTCTTCCACGTTAGAGTCACGTGTGTAGGAAATGCATTGAGACTGCTTATCTTGATAAATAAATAGCCGCCTTTGCTGTGTTCTAACTCAAACGGTCTTCAGTGTTCATTATCAATTAAGAAAGTATATTTTTTCTACAACAAAGCAATGAAGTGGACTACGAATCCTGGCGATCCCAAATAACCCTTCTCCTAGCAGACCCCAGCCTTTCAGCACTCAGTGTCACAAGGAGAATCATAGAGAGCCTGATGTCACCAGCCGCTGACCTGGTGAAGGGTTTCAAGCCTGACTCACTGCCTGGGGTTTTTCTTAATGTGCTTGACTCAGCTTTTGGAACGGTTCAAGATGGGGAGGAGCTTTTTGCCCAGTTCCTGAACACTCTTCAGAACCCTGGTGAACGGCCCTCATCATTCCTCCAGAGACTACAGCACACTATCAGCATAGTTGTAAAGCAAGGTGGGATCTCTGAAACTGAAGTTGACAAGCACCTTTTGAAACAATTCTGTCGTGGTTGTTGGGACAACACCCTGATCACTAAATTGCAACTGGAGCAACGCCGGGACAATCCCCCACTTTTTCCAGACCTATTGCTTCAGATCCGGACAGAAGAAGATCGACAAACTGCCAAAGAGTCCTTAATGAAACAGTACATGGGTACATCGAAACAGCGTGTGAATATTCAGTCACAAAGCACCTGCTCTTGTGGTCACACCCCCCATGCCAGTGATGAATTGAAGGAGTTGAAACGACAACTACAGAAACTCCAGCAGCAAATGTCACAGCTGTTGTCCAGAAAACCTCCAACTGAATCCCAACCTACACCACGACTTCATAAACCTAGTCATCCCTCACCGAAGCCAACCAACAGGCCAAGGGCTTGGTACTGTTTTAACTGTGGAGAGGATAGCCATGTTTCTTCCACCTGCAATAATCAGGCGAATCCAACCCTGGTACAAGAGAAGAAGAGAAATCTTAATCAAAAACAACAAGCGTGGGACATAAAAAACAAGCAGTCTTTAAACTAAACACAGCTCCTGTGGTGGGACACTCAGGAGCTTCTTCCATCAGAAGTCCCAAGGAACGGATCCCCCAACTGCCGAGAGGTCTCGTTGGAGCTAAAAGCACTGGTCAGATTAAAATTAATGCACAATTGCACAACTGCTTGCTTGATTCAGGGTCCCAAGTTACTACTGTCCCTCATTCCTTCTACAACTCATACTTATCGGACTATGAAATTCACCCCATCACAGATCTATTGGAAATCGAAGGAGCCAATGGACAATCAGTTCCATATTTGGGTTACATAGAAATTAACTTGAGTTTCCCAGCTGATCTCTTTGGTTCCATCATAGATGTCGATACTATGGCACTTGTTGTACCTGACCAAAATCAGTCATCGCCACAGATCCTTGTTGGCACCAATACCCTTGATGTTGCCTTTGCCAAGCACTTAAAAACAAAACTGCGACCCCAGTCGACCAGATCCGGTTATGTCTCAGTTTACAAAATTCTCCAACACAGATATACCCAAATATCTGATGCACACATCGCCTCTGTTACTCTGCATTCAAATCAGCCATGGACCATTCAAGCTGGCCAAACTACAGTCTTGGAAGGACGCTTGGGTACACTGATGCCTGGGGAAAAGACGGTTCTTATTGAACATCCTCAGTCCAGCTCTTTGCCTGGGGGACTACTTGTTAAAAGTTGTCTTGTTGACATTCCACAGCGCTGGCCACATCTCCTGCCAGTTGTAGTGACCAATGAGTCCAACCACGATATCCAAATCCCAGCAAGAGCTATATTGGCAGACATCAGCCCCTATCATATTGTCATTTCCAAAACCCAAAGCGTCAAAATAACACAGCCTGCAGAAATAACCCAGTTTCATTACAGCTTTAAAGATTCACCCATAGACCCAGAATGGAGAAACCGTATAATACACAAACTTAACAGCATCCCTGAAGTTTTTGCGAACCATGAACTTGATTTTGGCAGAACTGATAAAGTTAAGCACCAGATCAAACTCTCAGATCCTACTCCCTTCAAGCAAAGACCCAGACCAATTCATCCCCAAGATGTGGATGCTGTCAGAAACCATTTACAAGACCTCCTTAAGGCTGGAATAATACGTGAGTCAGATTCTCCATTCGCTTCACCTATAGTTGTGGTACGGAAAAAGGATAGTGGGGTCCGTCTTTGCATCGATTACAGAAAACTAAACCTACAAACAATAAAAGACGCATATGCTTTACCAAAACTTGAAGATACATTCTCTGCTCTCTCTGGATCCAAGTGGTTTTCGGTCCTTGACCTTAAATCAGGTTATTACCAGATCGAGATGGAAGAGGCAGATAAACCGAAGACTGCATTTGTATGTCCACTTGGATTCTGGGAATTCAACCGTCTGCCGCAGGGAGTTACCAACGCCCCAAGTACTTTCCAGCGTCTAATGGAAAAGTGCATGGGGGACCTTAACCTGAAGGAAGTCCTTGTTTTCATTGACGACATCATAGTTTTTGCACCAACTCTTGAAGAACATGAAGCACGGCTGATGAAGGTTCTCCATAAATTGAAGGAGTTTGGACTAAAGTTATCAGTTGAGAAGTGCACGTTCTTTCAGACCTCAGTGAAATACCTTGGCCATGTGATTTCTCAAAATGGTGTGGAAACTGATCCGGACAAGATCTCATCACTCACCAGCTGGCCAGTACCCAAAACTCTTAAAGAGTTGCGGTCCTTCCTTGGTTTTGCAGGGTACTACAGACGGTTTGTTAAGGGCTATTCTGCCATTGTCAAGCCCTTACATGACCTCACGTCCGGTTACCCGCCATCACAAAAGACCCTGAAACCATTCATCAAGCCAAATGAATATTATAACCCGAAAGAAGCATTTGGAGGGCGTTGGACCTCAGACTGCCAACAAGCTTTCGACACAATCATTGAAAAACTAACCTCTGCCCCAGTTCTTGCCTTTGCAGACCCCCAGAAACCCTTCCTGCTGCACACTGATGCAAGTTCCACCGGCCTGGGTGCAATCCTATACCAGGAACAAGATGGGAAGAAAAGAGTGGTGGCTTATGCAAGCAGAGGCCTCACTAAAAGTGAATCCCGGTACCCAGCCCACAAATTAGAATTCTTGGCCCTTAAGTGGGCTGTTACAGAGAAATTCAATGACTACTTATACGGTGCCTTATTCACCGTAGTCACGGATAGTAACCCCCTCACTTATCTTCTGACCACCGCAAAACTCGATGCCACAAGCTACAGATGGCTTTCAGCCCTTTCCACATTTAATTTTAAGATCATATACAGAGCTGGGAAGCAGAACAATGATGCAGATGGGCTTTCGCGGCGACCACATGCTGAACCCTATGAAGATCCTGTCTCTAATAAAGAGCAAGAGCGCCTACGTAAATTTGCCCAATATCATCTGCTTAGTGATTCTCACACCATTGATCATGCCACCACCAGAGCTATTTGTGACCGTCACATAATCTATAATACTCTTCCTATTCCAGACCATGCTCTTGTTTTATCCCTCTCTTGCAATGCAAACAGCCTGCCAGATGGATTCACAAACGATTCCCAGTTTACGTCCACTATACTTCCCAGAGTCTCTGTGTCCGACCTCGCAGCCAAGCAACGTACTGACCCTGCAATCAGACACATCATAGGACAGCTTAAGCATGGACACACACCACCGCCAACAGTAAAAGATCAACTCCCCGACTTGCCTTTCTTCCTCAGAGAAGTACATAAAATGGAGCTCCTTAACACCCTTCTTGTGAGGCGTAGACAAGTCCGAGGAAATGTCACCTATCAGCTAGTGCTTCCAGAGGAATACAGAGCCATCGTTCTACACCACCTTCATGACCGGATGGGCCACTTTGGGATTGATAGGACCCTTGATTTAGTCCGTTCACGGTTCTATTGGCCTCGGATGACTGCCGATGTGATGAATAAGGTTAAAACCTGTGAAAGATGTGTAAAGCGGAAGTCACTTCCTGAAAGATCTGCACCTCTGGTAAATATCAAAACTACTCATCCATTAAAACTTGTCTGCATGGATTTTCTCTCTGTTGAACCAGATGGTAAAACTAAAGACATCCTTGTTATTACTGACCACTTTACCAAGTATGCTGTGGCTGTGCCAACCCCAAACCAAAAAAGCCGCACTGTTGCCAGATGTCTATGGGACAATTTTTTTGTTCACTATGGCATCCCAGAAAAATTACACAGTGACCAAGGCACAGATTTTGAAAGCAAGACAATCCGTGAACTCTGTGCAGTGGCAGGAATCCATAAAGTGAGGACTACGCCATACCATCCGAGAGGAAACCCTGTTGAGAGATTCAATCGAACATTGTTGGACATGCTTGGAACTTTGTCTGAATCCGAAAAACAACATTGGAAGGAATTTGTCAAACCTCTTGTTCATTCTTATAATTGCACAAAAAATGATGTTACAGGATTTTCCCCATATGAGTTGATGTTTGGTCGACAACCCAGGTTGCCAGTGGACTTGGCTTTCGGTTTGCCCCTGAAGGAGGACCGATCACCCACCTACAGGGAGCATGTGGATAAGCTAAGATCCCATTTGGAAGAGAACCAACAATCTGCAATTGAAAATGCAGCAAAAGTCATGCATCGAAATAAAGTCCGTTTTGATCAACACGTCACTGCTGCAAATATTGACATTGGGGAAAGAGTTCTTGTCCGAAACCTGCGACAAAGAGGGAAGCACAAATTAGCCGACAAGTGGGAATCAACGGTGTACTTCGTGGTAGAGAAAGCAGACAACCTTCCAGTGTACACTGTCCAGGCAGAAAATGATCCCAAAACCCTTAGAACCCTGCACAGGGACCTTCTATTACCTTGTGGGTTCCTATCCTCCCCCCAGGAAGAGAAAACCCCCAAGCAGAAAAGAAAACCCTCTATGTCTTCACCCACTACAGAAGAGGAGCTATTGGAATATGATATATGTATATTTGGACAAGATTTTTTCCATATTTCAATTATTGTGCCAAATTGTGCCAAACTGTGCCAACATGGATTACGCCTGAACTTTGTTCAATCAAAACCTTTACAGAATATTAGTTTCTTGTAGTATGAACACCAAACTTGCAACAGATGTTCTTGACATGTAGTGGTTACAATTGATTGTGTTTATTTGCTTCGTTATAAGTAAAATAAGGAGATATTGGAGGAAACATGTGTTCATTTTTTGGCCATTCCAACATCAATTACTCTTACCCAGTGTTCTTGACTGTAAAATTAACTCATCCACACCACTCCCCAAGAACCTATCTTCATTTTGATACCAAGATTTGCAGTTTAGACCTTGTAAAAGCTGAGAAATGCCTTAAAAAGTAAAAGTATAGGATTTTCGGAAAATAGGCCTCAGGGCTTAAGAGGTTAAGGAATTTAACTTTTGTGTTGTTTTATCCAAAAGGATTTGAAAAAAATGTGAAAATTACAACAGTGTTGGTTTCTGTAGTGTATTGTTTATCACGTTTGCCTAACACGCAAAAGGTCCCCAGTTCGAAACTGGGCGGAAACAACATGAAGGAGCTCTTTCTGAAAATCTACTGTGGTATTTTGTTTTTGGACATTAAGGAATTTAACTTTTGAGTTATTTTATCCAAAATTATTGAAAAAAATATGAAAATGAGTACAATGTAGGTTTCCGTAGTGTAGTGGTCATCACATTTGCCTAACACGCAAAAGGTCCCCAGTTCGAAACTGGGCGGAAACAATTTGAAGGAGCTCTTTCTGAAAATCTACTGTGGTATTTTGTTTTTGTACATTAAGGAATTTAACTTTTGTGTTATTTTATTCAAAATGATTTGAAAAAAATGTGAAAATTACAAATGCGTAAGTTTCCGTAGTGTAGTGGTCATCACGTTTGCCTTACATGGAAAAGGTCCCCAGTTCGAAACTGGGCAGAAACAGCAAAAAGGAACTTTTTCTGAAAATCTACAGTGGTATTTTGTTTTTGGACATTAAGGAATTTTACTTTTGTGTTTTTTTTTATCCAAAATGATTGAGAAAAATGTGAAATTACAACAGTGTTGGTTTCCGTAGTGTAGTAGTTATCACGTTTGCTCAACACGCAAAAGGTCCTCAGTTCGAAACTGGGCGGAAACAGCAACAAGAAGGAACTTTTTCTGAAAATCTACTGTGGTATTTTATTTTTGGACATTAAGGAATTTTACTTTTGTGTTATTTTATCCAAAATGATAAAAGAAAATATGAAAATTAGAACAGTGTAGGTTTCTGTAGTGTAGTAGTCATCACGTTTATATGCAAAAGGTCCCCAGTTCGAAACTGGGTGGAAACAACATGAAGGAGCTCTTTCTGAAAATCTACTGTGGTATTTTGTTTTTGGACATTAAGGAATTTAACTTTTGTGTTATTTTATCCAAAATTATTGAAAAAATATGAAAATTAGAAAAGTGTAGGTTTCTGTAGTGTAGTGGTCATCACGTTTGCCTAACACGCAAAAGGTCCACAGTTCGAAACTGGGCGGAAACAACATGAAGGAACTTTTTCTGAAAATCTACTGTGGTATTTTGTTTTTGGACATTAAGGAATTTAACTTTTGTGTTATTTTATCCAAAATGATCAAAAAATATATGAAAATTACAACAGTGTAGGTTTCCGTAGTGTAGTGGTTATCACGTATGTATGGTCATCACGTTTATATGCAAAAGGTCCCCAGTTCGAAACTGGGTGGAAACAACAAGAAGGAAATTTTTCTGAAAATCTACTGTGGTATTTTGTTTTTGGACATTAAGGAATTTAACTTTTGTGTTATTTTATCCAAAATGATAGAAAAAAATGTGAAAATTACAACAGTGTAGGATTCTGTAGTGTAGTGGTTATCATGTTTGCCTAACACGCAAAAGGTCCCCAGTTCGAAACTGGGCGGAAACAACAACAAGAAGGAACTTTTTCTGAAAATCTACTGTGGTATTTTGTTTTTGGACATTAAGGAAAATATGAAAATAAGAACAGTGTAGGTTTCAGTAGTGTAGTGGTTATCATGTTTGCCTAACACGCAATAGGTCCCCAGTTAGAAACTGGGCGGAAACAACATGAAGGAGCTCTTTCTGAAAATCTACTGTGGTATTTTGTTTTTGGACATTAAGGAATTTAACTTTTGTGTTATTTTATCCAAAATTATTGAAAAAAATATGAAAATATGTACAATGTAGGTTTCCGTAGTGTAGTGGTCATCACGTTTGCCTCACACGCAAAAGGTCCCCAGTTCGAAACTGGGCGGAAACAGCAAGAAGGAACTTTTTCTGAAAATCTACTGTGGTATTTTGTTTTTGGACATTAAGGAATTTAACTTTTGTGTTATTTTATCCAAATTTATTGAAAAAAATGTGAAAATTAGAACCATGTAAGTTTCTGTAATGTAGTGGTCATCACGTTTGTCTAACACGCAATAGGTCACCAAATAGAAACTGGGCGGAAACAACATGAAGGAGCTCTTTCTGAAAATCTACTGTGGTATTTTGTTTTTGGACATTAAGGAATTTAACTTTTGTGTTTTTTTTTATCCAAAATGATTGAGAAAAATGTGAAAATTACAACAGTGTAGATTTCCGTACTGTAGTGGTCATCACGTTTGCCTCACACGCAAAAGGTCCCCAGTTCGAAACTGGGCGGAAACAACAAGAAGAAACTTTTTCTGAAAATCTACTGTGGTATTTTGTTTTTGGACATTAAGGAATTTAACTTTTGTGTTATTTTATCCAAAATGATCAAAAAAATGTGAAAATTACAACAGTGTAGGTTTCCGTAGTGTAGTGGTTATCACGTTTGCCCTACACGCAAAAGGTCCCCAGTTCGAAACTGGGCGGAAACAGCAAGAAGGAACTCTTTCTGAAAATCTACTGTGGTATTTTGTTTTTGGACATTAAGGAATTTAACTTTTGTGTTATTTTATCCAAAATTATAAAAAAAAACATGAAAACGTGTACAATGTATGTTTCCGTAGTGTAGTGGTCATCACGTTTGCCTAACACGCAAAAGGTCCCCAGTTCGAAACTGGGCGGAAACAGCAAGAAGGAACTTTTTCTGAAAATCTACTGTGGTATTTTGTTTTTGGACATTAAGGAATTTAACTTTTGTGTTATTTTATCCAAAATTATTGAAAAAAATATGAAAATTAGTACAATGTAGGTTTCCGTAGTGTAGTGGTCATCACGTTTGCCTAACACGCAAAAGGTCCCCAGTTCGAAACTGGGCGGAAACAATTTGAAGGAGCTCTTAATGAAAATCTACTGTGGAATTTTCTTTTTGGACATTAGGGAATTTAACTTTTTGTGTTATTTTATCCAAAATGATCAAAAAATATATGAAAATTACAACAGTGTAGGTTTCCGTAGTGTAGTGGTTATCACGTATGTATGGTCATCGTTTATATGCAAAAGGTCCCCAGATCGAAACTGGGTGGAAACAACAAGAAAGAACTTTTTCTGAAAATCTACTGTGGTATTTTGTTTTTGGACATTAAGAATTTTAACTTTTGTGTTATTTTATCCAAAATGATAGAAAAAAATGTGAAAATTACAACAGTGTAGGTTTCTGTAGTGTAGTGGTTATCATGTTTGCCTAACACGCAATAGGTCCCCAGTTAGAAACTGGGCGGAAACAACATGAAGGAGCTCTTTCTGAAAATCTACTGTGGTATTTTGTTTTTGGACATTAAGGAATTTAACTTTTGTGTTATTTCATCCAAAATTATTAAAAAAATATGAAAATGAGTACAATGTACGTTTCCGTAGTGTAGTGGTCATCACGTTTGCCTGACACGCAAAAGGTCCCCCGTTTGAAACTGGGCGGAAACAATATGAAGGAGCTCTTTCTGAAAATCTACTGTGGTATTTTGTTTTTGGCCATTAAGGAATTTAACTTTTGTGTTATTTTATCCAAAATTATTGAAAAAAATTAGAAAATGAGTACAATGTATGTTTCCGTAGTGTAGTGGTCATCACGTTTGCCTAACACGCAAAAGGTCCCCAGTTCGAAACTGGGCGGAAACAGCAAGAAGGAACTTTTTCTGAAAATCTACTGTGGTATTTTGTTTTTGGACATTAAGGAATTTATCTTTTTTGTTATTTTATCCAAAATGATTTGAAAAAAAATGTGAAAATAACAAATGTGTAAGTTTCCGTAGTGTAGTGGTCATCACGTGTCCTACACGCAAAAGGTCCCCAGTTCGAAACTGGGCGGAAACAGCAAGAAGGAACTTTTTCTGAAAATCTACTGTGGTATTTTGTTTTTGGACATTAAGGAATTTAACTTTTGTGTTATTTTATCCAAATGTATTGAAAAAAATTTGAAAATTAGAACCATGTAAGTTTCTGTAATGTAGTGGTCATCACGTTTGTCTAACACGCAATAGGTCACCAAATAGAAACTGGGCGGAAAAAACATGAGGGAGCTCTTTCTGAAAATCTACTGTGGTATTTTGTTTTTGGACATTAAGGAATTTAACTTTTGTGCTATTTTATCCAAAATGATCAAAAAAAATGAAAATTAGAATAGTGTAGTGGTTATCATGTTTGCCTAATACGCAATAGGTCCCCAGTTAGAAACTGGGCGGAAACAACATGAAGGAGCTCTTTCTGTAAATCCACTGTGGTATTTTGTTTTTGGACATTAAGGAATTTAACTTTTGTGTTATTTTATCCAAAAGGATTTGAAAAAAATGTGAAAATTACAACAGTGTTGGTTTCCGTAGTGTATTGTTTATCACGTTTGCCTAACACGCAAAAGGTCCCCAGTTCGAAACTGGGCGGAAACAGCAAGAAGGAACTTTTTCTGAAAATCTACTGTGGTATTTTGTTTTTGAACATTAAGGAATTTAACTTTTGTGTTATTTTATCCAAAATTATTGAAAAAAATATGAAAATGAGTACAATGTAGATTTCCGTAGTGTAGTGGTTATCACGTTTGCCTTACACGCAAAAGGTCCCCAGTTCGAAACTGGGCGGAAACAACATGATGAAACTTTTTCTGAAAATCCACCTGATTTTTCTTGTGTGTTTTAGGACATTGAGGATTTTTTTTGTGTTATTTTATGCAAAATGATTTGAAAAAAAATGTGAAAATTACAGCTGTGCAAGTTTCATTACTGTAGTGGTTAGCACGTTTGCCTAACACGCAAAAAGTCCTCAGTTCGAAACTGGGCGGAAACAACAACAAGAAGGAACTTTTTCTGAAAATCTACTGTGGTATTTTGTTTTTGAACATTAATGAATTTAACTTTTGTGTTATTTTATCCAAAATTATTGAAAAAAATATGAAAATAAGTACAATGTAGGTTTCCGTAGTGTAGTGGTCATCACGTTTGCCTCACACGCAAAAGGTCCCCAGTTCAAAAATGGGCGGAAACAGCAAGAAGGAACTTTTTCTGAAAATCTACTGTGGTATTTTGTTTTTGGACATTATTTAACTTTTGAGTTATTTTATCCAAAATGATTTGAAAAAAATGTGAAAATTACAAATGCGTAAGTTTCCGTAGTGTAGTGGTCATCACGTTTGCCTAACACGCAAAAGGTCCCCAGTTCAAAACTGGGTGGAAACAATTTGAAGGAGCTCTTAATGAAAATCTACTGTGGAATTTTCTTTATGGACATTAAGGAATTTAACTTTTGTGTTATTTTATCCAAAATTATTGAAAAAAAAATATGAAAATGAGTACAATGTAGGTTTCCGTAGTGTAGTGGTCATCACGTTTGCCTCACACGCAAAAGGTCCCCAGTTCGAAACTGGGCGGAAACAACAAGAAGGAACTTTTTCTGAAAATCTACTGTGGTATTTTGTTTTTTGACATTAAGAAATTTAACTTTTGTGTTATTTTACCCAAAATTATTGAAAAAAATAGGAAAATAAGTACAATGTAGGTTTCCGTAGTGTAGTGGTCATCACATTAGCCTTACACTCTAAAGGTCCCCAGTTCGAAACTGGGCGGAAACAGCAAGAAGGAACTTTTTCTGAAAATCTACTGTGGTATTTTGTTTTTGGACATTAAGGAATTTAACTTTTGTGTTAATTTATCCAAAATGATTTGAAAAAAAATGTGAAAATTACAAATGCGTAAGTTTCCGTAGTGTAGTGGTTATCATGTGTGCCTAACACGCAATAGGTCCCCAGTTATAAACTGGGCGGAAACAACATGAAGGAGCACTTTCTGAAAATCAACTGCTGTTATTTGTTTTTGGACATTAAGGAATTTAACTTTTGTGTTATTTTATCCAAAATTATTGAAAAAAAATATGAAAATGAGAACAATGTAGGTTTCTGTAGTGTAGTGGTCATCACGTTTGCCTAACACGCAAAAGGTCCCCAGTTCGAAACTGGGCAGAAACAACAACAAGAAGGAACTTTTTCTGAAAATCTACTGTGGTATTTTGTTTTTGGACATTAAGGAATTTAACTTTTGTGTTATTTTATCCAAATTTATTGAAAAAAATGTGAAAATTAGAACCATGTAAGTTTCTGTAGTGTAGTGGTCATCACGTTTGTCTAACACGCAATAGGTCACCAGTTAGAAACTGGACGGAGACAACATAAAGGAGCTCTGTCTGAAAATCTACTGTGGTATTTTGTTTTCAGACATTAAGGAATTTAACTTTTGTGTTATTTTATCCAAAATTATTGAAAAAATATGAAAATGAGTACAATGTAGGTTTCTGTAGTGTAGTGGTCATCACGTTTGCCTAACACGCAAAAGGTCCCCAGTTCGAAACTGGGCGGAAACAATTTGAAGGAGCTCTTTCTGAAAATCTATTGTGGTATTTTGTTTTTGGATATTAAGGAATTTAACTTTTGTGTTATTTTATCCAAAATTATTGAAAAAAATATGAAAATAAGTACAATGTAGGTTTCCGTAGTGTAGTGGTCATCACGTTTGCCTCACACGCAAAAGGTCCCCAGTTCGAAACTGGGCGGAAACAGCAAGAAGGAACTTTTTTCTGAAAATCTACTGTGGTATTTTGTTTTTGGACATTAAGGAATTTAACTTTTGTGTTATTTTATCCAAAATGATTTGAAAAAAATGTGAAATTTACAAATGCGTAAGTTCTCGTAGTGTAGTAGTCATCACGTTTGCCTTACACGCAAAAGGTCCCCAGTTCGAAACTGGGCGGAAACAGCAAGAAGGAACTTTTTCTGAAAATCTACTGTGGTATTTTGTTTTTGGACATTAAGGAATTTAACTTTTGTGTTATTTTATCCAAAATTATTGAAAAAAAATATGAAAATGAGTACAATGTAGGTTTCCGTAGTTAAGTGGTCATCACGTTTGCCTCACACGCAAAAGGTCCCCAGTTCGAAACTGGGCGGAAACAACAAGAAGTAACTTTTTCTAAAAATCTACTGTGGTATTTGGTTTTTGGACATTAAGAAATTTAACTTTTGTGTTATTTTATCCAAAATTATTGAAAAAAAATAGGAAAATAAGTACAATGTAGGTTTCCGTAGTGTAGTGGTCATCACATTAGCCTTACACTCTAAAGGTCCCCAGTTCGAAACTGGGCGGAAACAGCAAGAAGGAACTTTTTCTGAAAATCTACTGTGGTATTTTGTTTTTGGACATTAAGGAATTTAACTTTTGTGTTATTTTATCCAAAATGATTTGAAAAAAATGTGAAAATTACAAATGCGTAAGTTTCCGTAGTGTAGTGGTTATCATGTGTGCCTAACACGCAATAGGTCCCCAGTTAGAAACTGGGCGGAAACAACATGAAGGAGCTCTTTCTGAAAATCTACTGTGGTATTTTGTTTTTGGACATTAAGGAATTTAACTTTTGTGTTATTTTATCCAAAATTATTGAAAAAAATATGAAAATGAGTACAATGTAGGTTTCCGTAGTGTAGTGGTCATCACATTTGCCTCACACGCAAAAGGTCCCCAGTTCGAAACTGGACGGAAACAACAACAAGAAGGAAC
>SRMA01027032.1:13259-46250 GCA_007224835.1 Danionella cerebrum
GGTGTGGATGAGTTTATTTGACAGTCAAGAACACTGGGTAAGAGTAATTGATGTTGGAATGGCCAAAAAATGAACTCCGCCTAAAAAAAACCTACATGTTTCCTCTAATATCTCCTTATTTTACTTGTAATGAAGCAAATAAACACAATCAATTGTAACCACTACATGTCAAGGACATCTGTAGCAAGTTTGGTGTCCATACTACAAGAAACTAATATTCTGTACAGGTTTTGATTGTTCAGGCGTAATCCATGTTGGCACAGTTTGGCACAATTTGGCACAATAATTGAAATATGGAAAAAATCTTGTCCAAAGCTTCCGCTACGGTAATGGTCTTTTCTTGCTTACGGGACATGATTTCAGCAAAAAAAAACTCCTAAAGAAACGCTGTAAAAGGGGAGTGGAAGCCCAATTACGCAATCTGCGCTTTGCGTAACGTTTCATTCACAGGCGCTTTCGACGTTTGAGCTTCCACGTGTCCCTACCCCCCGACCATCTGTCAAATCCGGGAGCTCTATACATCACTGAAAAGCTTTGAATCTGAAGAAGCCAATGATGACAACCATTTTGAGACTGACATGATCCCCAATGAATCACACGACGCAGAGTGTGGAGAGACGTGCTCTTACGCACGAGGAGTGTTTCCATATTTGGTGATGTTATGAGAGCACAGAGCTACAAAAAAGAGCCAAAATGGAGTTTCCACAAAGCTATCGACCGGACATAACAACAAACGGACTTTTATCGCTATGGAATTAACTTTTTGGTGAAAAAACTGCAAAAAAAAAAAAAACGGTTTTTGCTGGCGTTTTTTTTCGGGGAACTTTCGCTCCCTGCTCTGAAATACTTCATGCAATGTAAATGAGTTGCATATCGCTGGATTCAGCTGGTTGTTAGCTTTCATTCGATGCCATGGTTTTGGTGTTTCCGTTTATATTGTGGATACATATCGCACATAAACAAAAACTTGGTCATGAATTATACTCCGGACATGTTGTTGTTTATTTGCATGGCATTCGAGCTGTGGTTAACGGATATGAAATTGAATTAGATACGTTTTTAGAGGAGTTTCCACTTAGCACAACAGTATTTAATATGTGTGGGTTACTTTCAGGATTAGTGAGCTATGAGCGAAAATGTAACGCACAAGGGGGCAAGTCCCCGGTACCGGGGACTCTCGGGCTTAAGAGGTTAAGCAATACGTATTTTTTTCTCCAGCAGGAACATGGATCAATCAAGTGCGTTTAAGATCATGCATTATTATATAATGGGCTGAGAGTGGGGAATAAGTTCAATAGCACATAGACCTGTTGTAGGGAGTGCAGTTAGAAGCAGGGTAAAAGAGTATCTTTGACACCATCCAACCGCACCAGTCAGGTTACTCCATTACAGAGTGATTTCACAGCGAAATATATCTGGGTAGTTTGGTTGAGTGCCATGATGCATTTCAGTATTTAAGTACAATTTTTATTTACTCGTTAAAATGTCCTATACTCCACCCCAACTCAACTATGAAGACCTCAATCTACAAAATACATTTCATTTCCTTCTCAAAATAAAACAAAATCCTTCCCTGAAGATGGTTAAACTAGCTCAGTGGAAGAGATGAAGGTAAGGTGGTAATTTAATTGATTTTATCATTCACATTTACCTGTGTTTTAAACGTCAGTATAATCCTCAAATAAAGAGAATAAAAGAATCCCAAATAAAATACACCTAAATGATACCAAAATATGAAAGACATAGAATAAGCCAAAATTAAACTCCTCTATAGATCGTTCAATAACTTCTTCAGAGTCATAAAATATTGGAAGATGGACGAACAGACGAATGGATTACAATTTACTCTGAAAAGCTAAAATTCTATTTGACTTTAACCAAATGACCAACACAATTTCCCAACAGAAGACAATCAGTTATTCTTTATTCTTGAGTTTTGCATCCTTCTCTGCCACCCAGTGAAAAAAAAACTAGTTTCAATTTTAGTTTTCAATATTAACTATTTTCTGTTACTTCAATTACTTGATTCGATGTATGTATCGAGACAGATGAGGAGCAGGAGTCTCTCGGGCTTAATTCAGAGCTGAGGAGTGCATAGGTGAGGGGTGTCACTGTAAAGAGGATAGAGTTGAAATGGGTGGGTGAACTCACCTTCAGGCAGGAATCACTGCTCCTCCTGATGTTGAATACCCCCCATGCTTTCCCTCTCAGCGCAGCCGGCTCCGTCCAGATGCCAGACCTATGTTTGCCATGCTAGAAGTTTCTCCGTCACTGTGAGTTGAAAATTAAGATCAGTCTGTCCTCCCGTGATCCCAACACATCCAGCCGGAGAGATTCCACAGAGATCTGCCCCAAAACACACACGAGCGAACTCACTTGCGTCTCCTCCTGACCACTGCTCCCCCGCAGCTTTCTCTCTCACACACACACACACACACACACTGCCACTCACACACACACACACACATATGCTTGCTCTCTCACATACACACTGCCAGAGAGGAGCAGTGGTGTCCAGCGCTCAGAGAAGTCATCTGTGCACACGAGACATCCATTCCTGAAAACACACTCCCGACTACTGGGAGAGTGCCCAGAGAGATTGAGCGAGATAGACTGATCTGTGCATCAGATAGAGATAGAGAGGAAGAGGGGAGGTGGAGAGATAGACATAAACATAGAGAGAGGAGGGAGAGAGTAAGCGTGAGAGATAAAGAGAGAGAGAGAGAGCGTAGGTGGGGAGGGACATAAAGAGATAGAGTGAGGAAGTGAAGAGAGAGAGGAGGTAGGCAGAGAAAGGGGAGCCAGAGGGATAAGTGGGGAGAGGGGGAGCTGGGGAGAAAGAAACAGAGCAATGAGGCAAAGAGAGGAGGTGTAGTGGGATTGCGAAAGAATAAGAGAAGTTGGAGAGAGAAACAAAAATAGGAGGTGGAGAGAGAGGGAAAGATAGAGAGTGGTACAATGGGAGGTGGGGAGAGAAAGAACAATAGAGAAAAAGGATGGAGAGAGTGAGAGGAGATCTAGAGGAAGAAAAGAGGGATAGAGAGAGGGTGGTTGGGGAGATAGAGCAATAGAGCACGGAGGTGGAGAGAGAGAGAGGCGGTGAAGAGGGAGAGTGTCAGAATAAAAGGTGGGAAGAGAAACAGAAATGGGAGGTGGAGAAAGAGAGATAGTGAGAAACAGGGCAAAGAGAAAGAAAGAGGGGAATTCGGGAGGAATACGGGAAGACAGAGAGAGTAGGTTGGGAGAGAAAGAGGACAACAGAGAAAAAGATGGAAAGAGTGAGAGGGGATGGAAAAAAGAGGGATACGGGGGGAGATGTAAACAGCAAGGGGCAGAAAGAGCGAGGGGAGGTGTGTGGGGAGAGAAAGAGAGGATGGAGGTGGTGAAAGAGATTGTAAGAGATGGGGAGAAGAAGGAGAGAGAGAGAGAAACAAGGCAATGAGAGAGAGAAAGTGGACAAAAGGTGGAGAGACTGAGAGGAGATGGGGAAGGAAAGAAAGGGGGATGAAGACAGAGAGAGAGTGGAGAAAAGGGGGAGTTGGCGGGAACATAGAATGGTGGCAGAGAGAGAGGGGTGGTGTAGAGAGAAAACTGAGAACCGAGGTGGAGAAAGAAAGAGTGATGAGTGATTGGGACAGGGAGAGAGTGAGATAGGAGGTGGGTGTGAGGGGGAAAAAAGAGATGAGAGGGGGTGTTAAATGGCCAGGGAAAGCTTCATGTTGTTTCTTGCTGTATGCCAGACTATCTGGATTTTCTCAAAAGTGTTGTGAACTTAGAAAGCAAAAAGAGCTTAATCTAGCGGGGAAAATAAGTTTTGAACACATTTCTCTCTAAGACATATTTCTAATCGAGCTATTGACATGAAATTTTCACCAGATGTTGGCATCAACCCTAGTAAGGCACACATAGAAAGAAATCCAAACATTTATGTCCATAGATGAAGTGATGTGTAATTAAGTGAAATGGCACAGGGAATAAGTATTGAACACATGAAGAATAGGTAAAAAGGTCTGGCAAGCCAAGAAAGCAGCTGGAGTTTGTCAGTATTCAGAAGGTTAACCTGCCCCCTATTAGTGCAAAGTAATATCAGCTGGTATAGTCCTGATTGATGCCTTTTAAAAAGGTTTCTCACCAGCAAGGTGTTAGACAAGAAGCATTGCATGATGGGTAAAAGCGAAGAGCTGTCCAAAGACCTACGCAACCAGTGAGTACCATTGGGGCCATCATGCAAAATAGAATATATAACCCAAAACTAGTCACTACACAAACTGTTTACTGTGCAACAGTATTGTACTCCACTGAAGAGCTGTGATTGGACTTGTTACAGTTCTTGTCCACAATAACACATAAGGCTCTTCACATGTGGCTTTTTTGAGCCGGATGACCCTCACTGATGGCAACAGGGATGTTATGGAATGTTTAGGAGAGATTTAGATACTGATTAAGTGAGTCCAATCCAAAAGTTTTCGCTGCTGTAAAAGTCTCGGGAAGATGACATCGCGTCATAGTTCCTGGGTAGTTATCACGTTTTCAATGTGATGATGAAATATCCTTCCACCCGCGGTCTGGATTATAATGTGTTTTTTTGTGTAAGCTTTGATGGATTTTTTGCGACTTTTTACTGGTTTCCTAAATACCCACTCATGGAAAAATGGCTCTATGAGGCACTCTATGGTTCCAGGTTTACAGCCGTTTAAATAAAATTATATGCAAATGGTATCACTGGCGCTGCCGTAGATCTTAAAGGGTTAATAGACAAAATATCAGAAAAAGAGTGCTTGTAAAAACTTAAAAAATTACAGCAACGTCTGTTGTTTGTAATAAAAAAAAGTAGTTGTTTTTGGTCTTGGTCTTGACTTGTTCTCTGCCAGTCATGGTCTTGGTCTTAGCAAGACTTGGTCTTTGTCTTGTTTTGGTATTTGATCTCGGCTGGCTCTTAGTCTTGATACTCTCCGGTCTCAGCTAGGTCTTGGTCTCGGTCAAGCTGGTCTTGACTTTTAGACTACTCTTCCACTCTGTAATCTGCTTCTAAAGATGGTTCTAAGGATCATCAGATGAACATTGTCAAGTGTATTTAGTATCGGGTATCCCACACTTGAAAAGGAACTAGAACACTTCTCCAAATAACTGAAGGATTCCACTCAACAAGCCAAGCAGTGCTTCTCTCCTTTTTTTTTCTCATCCAAAGTAGTAGTAACAGTAGGCATAGTAATGGTGGTAGCAGTTTAGCAGCAGTAGTTGCAGCTTTAGCAGTAAGTAGCATCTTTAGCAGTAGCTATGGCAGTAGTGGCAATAGCAATAGTGGTAGCTGTGGCAGTAGCAGAAGTGTTGAAGCAAAAAAGTAGTAGCTTGAGCTGTTAGTAGCAGGTGAGAAACCTTTAAAAGACAAAACACATGATTAGGAGGAATTCAAGCCTCAAATCTAATTACAAAAACCAGATAATGTATAAACCATTATAATTTAAGATTTGATTATATTAACATTCTTTCATAGTAAATTATTATCATTTAAAATATCCATTTCAACTCATAAGTGATGCAGTCCATGTATCTTAGTCTCTCCTTTTGGGACACACAGCACTTCCAAAGGTATAAAAGATTGTCATCTTACCGGCTGTCATCTCAGAGTATGTTTAAGTGTTCCCCGTATAGCGTTCTTATTTTTCCTGTTGATTTTATTAGACAGTTTTAGCGTTTTTACCCCAGATGCACACAACCAGCAATCCGCGTGCTTCGCTCTATTTATATCGGCTTGGCGCAAATGGCACAAAAATTTGTTCCGCCTGAAACCAACCAATCGGTATGTGGCAGATACAAGATTTGACGCAACGAACATGCAACAAGGTAACTCATCAACCATCTAATCTTTCTATATTGGGAACATAAGGGAAACAAGTAGCCCTTGAAACTGTATATTGTCAAAAAAGCAAAAAAGGGCATTAGATTAGTGAAAATATGTGTTTTTAATCTTGAGAAATTCAGGAAAGGTTAAGGTTCCTGTGTGCTGCACCAATAGGGGTGTAACGGTTCACGGTATGTATTGAACCGTTTCGGTACGGCCTGTTCGGTTCGGGACACTTGCGTACCGTTTCGGTATTCGGTATTTTTATAATAATTTAAATTTATTATTAGCGCGATATTAAGCGCAGCGGAACAATGTTCCATGGCGAGTTTCCGCACGGACGCTAGTGAGTGACGAGCACCAGCGCGAGTAGGAAAATGGAATCATATCAAAAGCGAAAGAGAAGCCAGAGCTTGAAGACCCTCCCATCTCACTACGGTCTCCTGTTTGGGAACACTTTGGCTTTTCTGTTGAAATACATAACGGGGATAGACGAGTGGATAAATGTAAAGTTGTATGCCGACATTGTTCCATGGAGATCGGGCAGACAACACATCTAACATTTTCTACTGCTGGAGATATTGTCACTGCAACCAGATCTATGCTCTCTTCAGAAAATGTGGATAGGTTAATCTATCCTAACTATCCTAACTAGTTGCAGTATTTCATTTTTTACTTAAAAAATGTGTTTTTCTTTATAAAGAGTGCAATTTATTTAAAATATCACCCAAATGTGTCACTTTTATTTATTTTATGCAAGAATTCTATTGTGTATTGGCAGCTTTTCAAAATAAAGAATATGTAAGCTCTTATTGTTTTGTACCGAACCGAATGAACCGAACCGAACTCTCCAAGACACTATACCGAACCGAATACGATTTTAGCGTACCGTTACACTCCTATGCACCATGTGTCCTGGCCTAAATCCAGTGGAGAAGGATTAAGATGAGATGAACCACTGAGAGAAGGCCGAAGGGTTAACAAGTGCTCAGCCTCTTTGGCAACAGGAAACTCATGGAGAGAATATGGAAGAGTAAGAAAAGCATGTATTAGTGTTGGCTGACTATTTTACTATACAAAACATTTGTATTCTACAAGAACCCGTTCAGCAACAACCGTTTCCAGAGCCCTTTCAGGGAACAAAATCCACAAGCAGGGTGTTTTATACATTACAAAAAAAGTATAAAATGTGATTATAGTTTTTTTTTTCTTTGTCAAAACCCCTAAACTCTATTTGGATGAGTTTGGAACAAAATGTGTTTTCTTTAGCACAAAAATAGTTCGATAAAAACTCGTTTTTAAGGTCATACAAAGTCTTTTCTCCCCAAACGTGATAACTAATGGCCCTTTTTTCACAAAACTCTATAAACCCAAGCAATCAATATATATTTATTTATTTATTAATTTTTTTTTTTAATGACACTTTTCAAAATACATTACCAAACAAACATCAACATTGAATCAAGTGGTGGTTCCGGAATGAATCGGTTAAACAGTTTTAGAACCCAAACACAGATATTTTACTCGCTGCGTCAAACTGTGGGGCTGCCCGCTTAAGTGAGTCCTCATCCTGCAGTCTCTTGTTTTGCCTGCTGGTGATTGTTGGACGTCTCCACTGGACTTTTTTTGACTGTGATCAGCTGGAAAATTACCTGATTCTGATCCGTCTTCATGAAATGATTTTGCTGCAGATATTATCTCAGCATCTTATCTTCTCAGTAATTCCACAATTATGTTTTTTGATGCTTTTTGCGTTTTGCAGTAAACACCACACAGATGCATTGAAAGATTCATTGTTTGATTGTTTTTCTTTTATCGTTCCATGAGGCTGGGTAAAGTCGCTGTCTTGTTTACAGAAGTGCAATGTTTTACGCTTTTGGCCTGTGCTTGGTTTAATGGACTTATTATAGCGTTTAATGAAGTGGCGTTTATTGCAGTTTAAAAAGAAACTGACAAACCGGGACTGCATTACACAAGAATTGTGTTTTTTTGGAAATTTGTGTATGGACCTTCAAAACTTGTTTTTTTATTTATTTATTTTTTTTTTTTCGCATTTTAAAACCAAATTCCTCATTTAATGAGCTCCCCTTTAACTGTTGTTCTAAGCAGCGGCGATCCATATAAAAAATAATACACTTTTTTAAATATTTGAGTTTCTGAAATGTGGTCAGTCTATGAAGCACTTCCCTCATCATTTGTTCTTTTTTTTTTACCCATCCTTATAAAGGGTTCGGGAGGGAAAAACACTCTGCTGACACGGCACACATTGATTTTATTCTCCTGACTGCTTGCAAAGCTACAGTAGTGCATACCTCATGGATTTTTGTTGAATCAGCATCTTCTATCATTGTTTCCAGTGGTCTGTGATTGTTTTTTGTTCTGTTTTGCATATCCATGCCATTGAAAGACAAGTGCGCCGTAGGCTTGACTCATCAGCTTTGTTCAAAATTAAATTGAGACACAATGAACCAGTGAGCGTGAAAAATCACAAATGTTTTCCTCTACATTCTTCATCAAATCCCCCTTTTACACAGATTTTGAGGTTTGCTTGTGAAGAGGCCCTAAATCAAGGCACTAGTGATCAAGCAGAAGAAAATTATTTGCACATATTTTAGAATTTATGCAATTGTCTTGAAGCAAGTGTTCACCATTTAAAATATTGTTAAACTTGCTCTGCTCGGTTTCCTTGAATATCTTAGCCTCTTAAGCCCTGAGGCCTATTTTCCGAAAATCCTATACTTTTACTTTTTAAGGCATTTCTCAGCTTTTACAAGGCCTAAACTGCAAATCTTGGTATCAAAATGAAGATAGGTTCTTGGGGAGTGGTCTGGATGAGTTAATTTGACAGTCAAGAACACTGGGTAAGAGTAATTGATGTTGGAATGGCCAAAAAATGAACTCCGCCTAAAAAAAAAACACATGTTTCCTCCAATATCTCCTTATTTTACTTATAACGAAGCAAATAAACACAATCAATTGTAACCACTACATGTCAAGAACATCTGTAGCAAGTTTGGTGTTCATACTACAAGAAACTAATATTCTGTAAAGGTTTTGATTGAACAAAGTTCAGGCGTAATCCATGTTGGCACAGTTTGGCACAATTTGGCACAATAATTGAAATATGGAAAAAATCTTGTCCAAAGCTTCAGCTTCGTTAATAGTCTTCTTTTGTTGCTTATGGGACATGATTTCAGCAAAAAAAAACTCCTAAAGAAACGCTGTAAAAGGGGGGTAGAAGCTCATTTACGCCATCTTGCTGCGCTTTTGGGAACGTTTCACTCACAAACGCTTTGACGTCGAGCTTCTCCGTGTCCCTACCCCCCCGACCATCTGTCCAATCCAGAAGATCTATATATCGACGGAAAGCTCTGATTCTATGGAAACCAATCAGCTCAACCATTTTGGGACTGACGGGATCGCCGACGAATCACACGACGCGCAGCGTGGAGAGACGTGCTCTTACGCACGGGGAGTCATTCCATATTTGGTGACGTAATGACGCCACAAAGCTAAAGAAACAATCCAAAATGGCGTTTGCACGAAGCTATTGACCGGACATAACAACAAACGGACTTTTATCGCTATGGAAATAACTTTTTGTTGAAAAAAACGGCAAAGGTAAGACAAGATTTACATGCTTGCTTGGTTTTTGCTGGCGTTTTTTCGGGGAACTTTCGCTCCCTGCTCTGAAATACTTCATGCAATGTTAATGAGTTGCATATCACTGGATTCAGGTGGTTGTTAGCTTTCATTTAATGTAATGGTTTGGGTGTTTCCGTTTATATTGTGGATACATATCGCACATAAACAAAAACGTGGTCATGAATTATACTCCGGACATGTTGTTGTTTATTTGCATGGCGTTCGAGCTGTGGTTAACGGATATGAAATTGAATTAGATACGTTTTTAGAGGAGTTTCCGCTGAACACAACAGTATTTAATATGTGTGGGTTATTCTCAGGGTTCGTGAGCTATGAGTGAAAATGTAACGCACAAGGGGGCAAGTCCCCGGTACCGGGGACTCTCGGGCTTAAGAGGTTAGTCATGTTTAATTTTCCTATCAGTAAATGAAAAATCCTTTGACATGGTAGTAGTATTGTCTAGAGACCTTGGGTAGTTTGTAAAGATTAGAGACACCCTTTGCAATCTGAATTTTGCAGGTTTGTGATTGGATATTGTTGCAGTCAATGACCACACAGCATTTCTCAATGTTCACTTGTTAAGAGAAACCCCATGAGAAGTGTGAACACTTAAAGAGGAGCAAAGGGAAGGATCCGTTTAGCTGCATGTGGTACATTTTTAATCTGTTTGTTTATGAGATTTCTGTGTACATGAAACAGCCGGCTTAGACTGCATGATACTACGATTCAAACCAAAGTGACAAAGCGGATAAATCCCCCTCAAATTGAAAGGAGAGCATTGTCTGTGGTGCCAAGAGTGAAAGAAAAGAGTATTCCATGTCATTCTTAAACCTATTCTATCCAAACATCACTGTTTGTCATTCCCAAACTGATGTGGTGAAACCCACCAGCAAACGCTGCTTATTTAGATGAAACAGGATTTCAAAGTTTAGCCTGTATTTCGTATTTGACAGATGTGATTAATGCTAATGCTGCAGATGGCAGATTTTTAGTCAGCCACCAGTTCTGCAAGTTCTCCCACTTAAAAAGATAAGAGAGGGTCGTACTGTTCATCATAGATAGACCTCAACTATGAGAGACAAAAGGAGAAAGAAAAATCCAGAAAATCACATTGTCTGATTTTTTTAAAGAATTTATGTGCAAAATATGGTGGAAAATAAGTATTTGGTCAATAACAAAAGTTCATCTCAATACTTTGTTATAAACCCTTTGTTGGCAATGACAGAGATCAAACATTTTCTGTAAGTCTTCACAAGGTTTTCACACACTGTTGCTGGTATTTTGGCCCATTCCTGCATACAGATCTCCTCTAGAGCAGTGATGTTCTGGGGCTGTCGCTGGGCAACACAGACTTTCAACACCCTTCAAAAATTTTCGATGGGGTGAGATCTGGAGACTGGCTAGGCCACTCTAGGACCTTAAAATGCTTCTTACGAAGCCACTCCTTCCCAAAATTTGACAATACATGGCCCCATTCATTCTTTCCTCTACACGGATCAGTCGTCCTGGTCCCTTAGCAGAAAAACAGCCCCAAAGCATGATCCCCCCCCATTCTTCACAGTAGGTATGGTGTTCTTTGGATGAACTCAGCATTCTTTCTCCTCCAAACACGACGAGTAGAGTCGTTACCAAAAAGTTCCAAAAAGAGCTAGGAATCTTGCTTGTTTGTAGCTGACCAAATTCTTATTTTCCACCATATTTTGCAAATAAATTCTTGTGATTACAATGTGATTTTCTGGATTTTTCTTTCTCCTTTTGTCTCTCATAGTTGAGGTCTATCTATGATGTACTTTTCAGGCCTCTCTCATCTTTTTAAATGGGAGAACTTGCACAATTGGTGGCTGACTAAATACTTTTTTGTATATATCACTGTATATATCAACACATTTCTAAATGAGATATAAACCCCCACCCCACCCCAGTGTACGGCAGAAGAGTTGCTCTGTAAACAAAAGAACAATGGCTCTAAAATGTTGAGATGTCTTAGTTTTATTGTCAGATGCCTATTAATGAGCAAAATGCTTTCTGTTGAGAAAGTCGAAAACATGCTGCAACTTAAGGTCCAAGCTAGACAAATCTCTTAAAACAGTGCCTCAAAGCCTCTTCACACTGATCCGAATTGGAAATATTGGTTAAAACCTCAATTACATTTCAAAAAGATTACTATGTATCAAGTACAGGGTTTTAATCAAGTATTAGTTTTGGTAAACCAACATAAATGTAGGTAGCCCAAATAAAATAGAGATTAAAATAAAAAATACAGAACATTGTACAAAACATTAATCAACAACAACAAAACATTTATTTTTTTTTCAAAACAATTTCATCTTTTTTCCCACAGGCATGTTAAGAGCTTGCACTCAGTGTGCGTCTGCATCTGCAACTGCGTCGCGGCAATCTGTCCCATATGTGTTATGTCTCCGGAGTGCAAAGATCATTTTCGCATCAGCTCTATTTTTTGATGTGCTGCAAGCATGACACAGCAAATATTCACATTACCATTCCTGTCCCAAAGATGTGATAATTTAGCCAAATCTAATCAAATTAAACACAGATTTGAACAGTCAGATTGAAAGCACGTTGAAAGCCTCAGTCTTTTTCTATGTCAAAGACAATGTGAGGTAACTCTATCAATCTTTTTCTATGTTAAAGACAATGTGAGGTAACTCTATCAGTCTTTTTCTATGTTAAAGACAAAGTGAGGTAACTCTATCAGTCTTTTTCTATGTTAAAGACAACGTGAGGTAACTATCAGTCTTTTTATATGTTAAAGACAAAGTGAGGTAACTCTATCAGTCTTTTTCTATGTTAAAGACAATGTGAGGTAACTCTATCAGTCTTTTTCTATGTTAAAGACAATGTGAGGTAACTATCAGTCTTTTTCTATGTTAAAGACAATGTGAGGTAACTCTATCAGTCTTTTTCTATGTTAAAGACAATGTGAGGTAACTCTATCAGTCTTTTTCTATGTTAAAGACAATGTGAGGTAACTATCAGTCTTTTTCTATGTTAAAGACAATGTGAGGTTACTCTATCAGTCTTTTTCTATGTTAAAGACAATGTGAGGTAACTATCAGTCTTTTTCTATGTTAAAGACAACATGAGGTAACTATCAGTCTTTTTCTATGTTAAAGACTATGTGAGGTTACTCTATCAGTCTTTTTCTATGTTAGACACGCGAGGCAACTCAGTCTTTTTCTATGTTAGACACGCGAGGTAACTATCAGTCTTTTTCTATGTTAGACACGCGAGGTAACTATCAGTCTTTTTCTATGTTATAGACACGTGAGGTTACTCTATCAGTCTTTTTCTAGACATGTGAGGTAACACAAAGCTAACTTTATTTAATTACTAAAAATGCATTTCTATTTTTTTTTATATTGCAGTATAAACTCTGCTTTAGTGTTAAAATGATACCCATACTCTGTAGCTTACCATGGCCAATCCACTGTAATAAAGGATTTCCACTCTATTGATGTACATTGCAGCCAATTTACTTTCACATAGCAGACGTTTGCAGTGCGGTAGCCCGACACAATAGCCCCAGGACGTCTCGCTATTGATTTTCTGAGCCCTGAAGTATCACCTTTAAGCTAAAAAGTACCAAGATATGACATGTAGTCCAGATGCCCAGCCCTATTGTGAGCTAATTATATAAACCCAGCGTGCCTCTATATAAAGCGGCATTTTGGCTCAATCACAAATCGGGCTAATATATATATATATTTTTAAGGGTAAGCTTTTTTTTAAAAGGCTGCTCTTGCTGGAAAGAGACATATCCATTGCCAGCTAAAGGACAGAGGAAGACACCAGTTTGCGTTTAACAATCATTTTGTGCACATCATGAGAAAAGCCAGGTACGAGTTGTTTCCAGCCATTCAATGTCAGTGTTTATCATCCATTTAAAGCAGAGCTCTTTGCTGAACAGGATAGGTAACATATAAAGATCAACTAGAGCAAAATATATGGAGATGAAAAGGACATTGGGAGCGATAACAAAAGAAGTTATTTTAGTGACTAGGGTGATCAAACATCAGGCAGATGGCTGTGTTACTACTGTTTTCTGCTTCAATGTACATACTACAATGTGTTAAGCCTGCAGCCTGCACCTAATAGTCCAGAAGTTACAGTAGTTTGATCCTCTTAAAAAAATAAAAAGCCCTAATCTGATCCAAACCTGATTTTTGTGATCTGCTACACCTGTGGTCCCAATAACAGGACATGGGGCATTTTTTTCTGGGCCAAAACGAAAAAAAAAAAGTTTGTATACACAGCTGTAGGCAACGAGATATAAAGTTTTTTTTTTTTTTTTTTTTTTTTTTTTTTTATAAGATCGCTAATGTAATCTTTGCTAAACTGAGTAAAGGTTTGGTGTTTACATGCATATGCTGGTGCTCTACGCTCAAGGCCTTGCAAAATCTGAGCGAGAAGGTTGAGCACCTTTTCTGCTTCTGATATTTTTTGAAGAGAGTCATTATCCTGATGTAGGATGGCCCTTCTTAAGGGGACTTTAGAGTAGAGTGTGTTCGGTGGCAGTCACCGTCAGTCTTTAGACCCTCAGTACAAATGCAGCCTCTGTGATCCTTTAAAGTCCGAAAGCCATCCATCCTCATGATGCACTGGGGTCATCTTGAAGTTCCCTGTAGGATTTATTGTGGTCACCATGAGTGTCAGCGGAGATGTTAGTGCATACTAATGAAATGAACGTTTATAGATCACTAAATGGTGCGTCTTTTGGTTGCTGTGAGGTGAGAACAGGCGTCTGCAGGTTAAGATACTGTGATCTCTGCAGGAAATGAGTGTTTTTCTGTTCAAATCCTTCTCGTAAAAACATTAAGCTTCATTGTCAATTACAGACTCGTCCCGCTGGTTTAATTATGAGCTTAAAACACAAGCTCCTCAGAGCTGCTCTTATGACAGAAATCATTCTCATTCTCTCTCTCTCTCTCTCTCTCTCTCTCTCTCTCTCTCTCTCTCTCTCTCTCTCTCTTTCTCCTCTATCTCTCTATCTTTCTCCTCTCTATCTCTCTCTTTCTCCTCTCTCTCTCTCGCTCTCTCTCTTTCTTTCTCCTCCATCTCTCTCTCCTCTCTCTCTCTATCTCGGTCTCCATTGACTGTCTCTGTAACTCTTCCTTTAATCTAAGAGAAGTGTCTGGAGGGACTAACCTGAAGGAATCTACGCCCAGGAAACTCTCATTTGCGCTCTCTGCGACTTTTTTTTTTTACCGCCCTCCTTAAGAAAATAGTTTCCATGGCAACATGTCTGAGAAGCACAACACAGATGAAGCCAGAGATGAAACATGGAGGTGTTGCTTTGTCTGAGCGGGAGAGAGAGATAGAGAGAGAGGGAGATAGACTGAGAGATTGAGTAGGTTCAAAGAATTTTTAGATCAAATCAGGCATCCCTCTTTTATTCATTCTCACACCAGATGCTGTTCCATTGCGGTGCCATTGTCTGTTTCCTTGTCTGCTTTTCCTATGCACTCGGCAGTTTTATTTTGTATAGGGAGTCTTCTGGCGATCTCTCCATCTGTACACAGTATCCCTCCCTAATTAAACACTTGTGGACTCCTTGTGTGTTACCAGTTGTTTTCTTGGTGACTCCAAATAATTGAGATCGTCCCTATATTCAGCATGGTTGCATGCTTATTTTTCTCACTCTAGACTGAACACTCTGACACTCTTCGAACTGTTCTAGATGTTCATAAAATTCCGCTTCCACCACAACGCTTCCGTAATGGCAGAAATAGTTTATGTTTAACCCTTTAAGACCTACGCGAGTGCCGAGGGTCCCATTTGCATATTATTTTTTCAATACCTGTAAAATTATAAAGATATTACATAGAGCAATAATTCTTTTGGCATCATAAACAGGAGTTCCTTCTAAAACATACACAATAAAAACATAATTCACATCACGGGTGTTAACAGCACTTCCGATGAAGGATATTTCCTCATCACATTGTAAAAGTGATTAATTCCCACAATATTACCCACGAATCACAGCGTGACATCATCGTCCCGGGACTTTTACCACAGCGAAAACTTTTGGCTTGGACCTGCTCAATTGTACCTAAATCTCTCCTAAACATCCCATAACATCCCTTTTGCCATCTGTGAGGGGCATTTTTTCCTTGTACAACTTGATTCTATTTGTAAATAGTTTATTATGATGTTCATGGTAAGTGAAAATGATCACGTTTTTAGTTTTTTGTCTTACTTTATACATTTGAGTGTACCTCAAAAACTAAGACTTGCTTTGGTTCATGAGCATTTTGTGTAACTTTTTTTTACATTTACAATTTTAAGGGATAAGGCTATGACGTGTCTGTATTTAGAAAAAATATGCCCTGCAAACTTGGTTCTAGGGCAGGTCTTAAAGAGTTAAACCTAGTGGGTGCTAAACCTACAGAGTGACTTAGCCCTTTCAAAATGCGTTGTAACCAGAATAAGTTTGCAGTCCAATCCATTGTACATACCATCAAATGTCACAAGAATGTGAAGAAAACTACAATGAACATGTGTTTTAAAGACGAAAGCACAGACAGGTTTTTTTTCAGTGTGATCCAACGTGAAGCCTGTGTCTGAGACTTGTGAAGATAAGGAAAATTAAAGGCTCTATGGGACTAAATACTGAGTTTTTGTGCCGCAATGTCCCCAGAACACAGAGGCAAGGACAATAAAGATTCATTCATTCATTCATTTTTATACCCGCTTCTTCCCTTTCGGGGTAACGGGGGTCTGCCGGTGCCTATCTCCAGCACACATTGGGCGAGAGGCAGGGGTACACCCTGGAGCGGTCGCCAGTCCATCGCAGGGCAACATTCACTCACACATTCACATCCTAAGGGGAATTTAGATTAGTCAATTAACCTAATCGCATGTTTTTGGGATTGTGAGAGAAACCCCACAAAAAAATGTTATTGAAATTTTTGAAATTTTTTGCAAGAAAAGTCTGGTAAAAAAGAGGATTTGTTGTGCCCAATGTCAGGTTTCCTGTATGAAGTCGCTATGGAAATTTGAGATGAGCGCAGCCGATTGGCTCATTTATGTCCTACTCACATCATATTTAAAAGAGGCAGTTTTCATTGGACATAGTCTTTGCGAAAATCTGATTAGATACTACACATTTTCGGTCCATTGTGTGATGTCCCATTGGTGACATTTCATCACATGAAACTGTTTGTATTGGTCTTAGTCAAGCTCTCTGTTGTGATGTAACAACTTCCTGCTCTATCTCATATAGTACATGCTAAGATGGTGGTTTTCCCCCAGGAATCTGTGACCTTGTTGTAGTTAGCACCCCCCCACCCCACCTCTACTGAACTGAATCACAGTAAAGCTAGAGTGCATTTATTCGTTCAATGTCATGGTGCTGTTGAAGAGGGATTGCTGTGATGAACACGTGTGGATGTGATTTCAGCTGATGTATGTAGGCCAGAGCTCATTAGAGCTCCAGGAAAGACTTGCAAATGAAACAGTGGCCAAACAGCCTCACTCTTTGACTCGCGATGCCAAGGTTTGCAGTCGAAGTTTGGAATCTTCTGGAAAAGCACCACCATTCTGATGAGGGCAAAGATGAACACACTGACATTTATTTATTTTTAATTGAAAGGTTTTTTAGAGATTGCATGCTCTAATGAACTGTGTTCATGGACTTCCTCGTGTGTTGTTACGTAAATGACATTTGAGTGTGATGCTTCTTCCATGAAATGTGACATTTCCCAATGAGTGCCTGGGGTTTGATTCTCACTGCTGAGTTTTAATCTTGCGCTGCTTTTCATTGTGTTTGAAATCCTCCTTTTCATTTCTTTCTGCTTAATTGCATGTTAAATTGCCCACGATTTCCAGCCCTGTGTGTTTGTGTGATTGCTTTGATCAGACTGCAGAAATATTGATGTAAAACCCACATCGCTGTCTGAACTTGAGACTTCCTTACAGAACAGCAGTAGTGTGGACCTCAGGATTTTCCTGCTGACTGTTTGATTGACAAGCTCACTGATTTTTCTGTTTCTGTAGGGCAGTTTCGTGGCCTGCATGACCGGTACACTGCGTCAGATGGACGACTATCACTACACACACCTCATCAGCACCTTTGGGAAGATGCGCACAGATGTGGTGGTGAGCTTCAACCATTGGCTCTTTTTTATGTTATTTTTAAAATGTGTAAGAGTACTGAAATATCACTCAAGTAGAAGTATCATTACTTGCCAAAAAAGTAGATTAAATGTATCTGTTCTAAAAATGACTCAAAGTATGAGTAAAAAGTATCTCTTCTCAAGCTACTCAAGAGTAGTGAGTATTAAACTGATAATGTATCTCACTGACCTTATATCCAAAAAATCAGAACCATTTTCTACTAAACAAGATAGAAATAGAGGAAAGGTTAAGAGAAGAAAAAACTGAAAGAAAGAGCAAGCGGGAAAAAGAAGTAAAAGAGAGTGAGAGGTGTAATGGGAAAATGATCTTTGTGCCACATGATTTCTTTACTCCTTATACAGACACTTTCATTGTGATTTTGTAAGCCTGTTCATACTTTCCTTAATCATATCTCAATGTCACTCAGCCCGAAGAGTAAAGAAATCAAATGGAACAAAGACCATTTTCCCATTACAGAATGAGACAAAAATGAGAGCATAAAAGAAAAGAGACGGATAGAGAACATAAAGAGGGAGAGAACGAGCTTGATCTCATTTGGGTGCGGGGTCATTTCCATGTAAGCGATTTGATTGCACGGAATAGGTGCCAATCACTGTAGAAAAAAATACATAAAAAATAAAGCAGTTAAAGCAGGTTGAAGATAAGTAGTGCAGTAAAAGTACAGATACAGAACTAGAAACATTTTTAATCTACTCAGTAACTTCCAATTTTTTTGAAAAAATATTCAATTACAGTAACTTGAGTATTTGTAATTATTCATTCATTCATTCATTTTCCAAGCAGCTTATTCCCTTTTTGAGGCCTCGGGGGTCTGTTGCTGCTCCAGCGCACCTTCATTCCTATTCTGGGAGATCAAAAAGCTCTCCTCCAGGAAGTAAATGCTCGATTTGCTTCCACACAGGAAGTTAATTGGGAAGAAAGGTTGGATTTTCAGAAGCATGATCAGAGGAGGGAGGGAAACCTGAGCTTTCCGATGAGACAGTAAATAAGAGTTCATTCAAAGATGCTTGTTTGCTATCAATCTTCTGTTCTTTTGTGTATAAAGATGTAGCACTAGTCTGAACCTACGTGAGCCTACATAGCAAACCTAGCTCATCCTCATTCCAAGTTTTAAAGGCCTGTCGAAACAACCACATACAATAGAGCAATCGTTATTTTTGCACATCCTTCTTGTGGAGGATTTAGACTTGTGTTTTATGTCTAAATGTCAATTTATTTAAAAAGTGCATTTAAATGCTACACAACATCCGTTACACCAATAACAAATTTCATCCATCTTAAAACGTCTACTAATTGTTCTTATATGTATTTATTTTTTTTATTTATTTCCTTATTTTTTGCGAAAATTACAACTCTTTTCTTTATATTCCATCTACAGGAGTGTGTAAAGTGATGGCAGATTTTCATATTGTCTTGATAAAATCAATTTTGAAATTATAAATTTGAGATAAGAGCCATTCTACAAAATGGGTTCCATTTGTGTTTTGTAACAGCTTCCAGTAGCAAAACAGTTTCCAGTAGCATACACATTTGTTTATACAAGTTACAAGACTGAATGGAACAGGACTGAGTTTTTAGCAAAGAACTAGCATATACATGCTAAATAGTCAAATGGTTCACATGATTATAGAACCATATCTATATTTCCCAAATATGTGCTGTTTTACACAAAACTTACAAAATCTCTGAAGTTATTAGAACAGGGTAGTGTTCCAAGATATCATTACAAAATAATCAATTAGAAATTGAGAGAATTTACCTTTGCTCTTCCCATGGCCTTCTAAAGGTCCAAGTGATACAACTTCCTGAAAAATGGTCTATGGAAATTCCCCAGTTTTTCAGGAGGGGGATTGGTTAGGTTAAAAAGATTGAGTAAATATTCATTTAGTATCGACATAACTCCAGAAATACTCTTTAATAATAGTAGTGTTGATATATCTGTTGCCAATAAATATACTAAACAATTCCACCACTTTTGGTAACTTTTCTCTTGCAGACTCTGCTATGAAGGGTCATGGGTTCTATGATTAATTGACTTCTTGTACATTTCTTGGCATTTAAAATAAGAGAAAAATGTACAATCTGTACTAGACTCAAGTTGCTACATAGGGGTAAAAATGTGAACGTTTAGATTTATTTTTCGCTTGAATATTTATTACAGTTTCAAATGTATTCATGATTTATTTTCATTTTTTTTATTTAGGATTTCCTTATGGAGACCTTCATCATGTTTAAAGATCTCATTGGGAAAAACGTCTATCCGACTGACTGGGTCATAATGAACATGATGCAAAACAAGTAAGTTGGTCTGCTTTCATTTATATTGAAAAATAGGGATGTTGCAAATGTTCCTTCATGGATGGTTGTGATTTAAAATCAGGAAATGCTTTCTTTAGTTTGGTACATGAAGATTACTTCTGTGCACTCTGTTTTTAAATTAATGAAGCACAAAATGTTTTTCATCTTGGCCATGGTAAATTACTTAAAACAGACCTGAGCTCTTATTATATATATATATAAACAAAAAAAAGAAAAACTATTTTTTCTTGTCATGCTTTAACTAACTCCTAGAGATTTTAGCTTTTCACCTCCAAACGCTGTCATTCTTATTTTAAGGCATATGGGATGTTACATTGTGAAGCTTTTTATTTTTGACTTTGTTAATTTATTTGCACACAGCGGCCATCAAAAATCACCATTTCGCCATAAACAGGATGTAGTTTTAAGTCCTAAATCCACTATATGATTGGTTACCAATTATGTTAACAGTCCATGTCTGAACACATCTACTACGTACTCTCTCCTTATAGCGCCACCAGGTGGGCAAAGGACAAATAACATGTAATATTGATAAGGTATTCTTTGCTACCAATTTTTTAGCACTTGTGGCATAAAATCTTTGCCAAAACAATGCTCATTTTAAATATTTAGATCCATTAGTTTTTTTTCTGTATTGGTCCATTTTAACAATCACTGTTTGAATACGTCTTTAAATAAGGATTGGTTTTAGTGCGTGGTGCAACAAATTGGCGGCAATAGGTCCCGGAAGTGCTTGAGCCCTTTGATCTCTGCTTAGAGCTTTAATTTTTTTTTTTTTTTTTATTAAGTCTGATTAATCCTTAAAAGCGTGCATAGTTAAGGTTGGTGCCTTATGATTGACAGCCTTAGAACAGAGATGAGCCTATGGCTTTAGGTTTCAAACTATTACCTCTTCACATTTTGGATAGGGAGTAAAGGAAATTGCTGACTACACCCACATTTGGGTCTTTTCATTGCTTCATATAGACCATTTGTAAAAGTCTTCAGATTTTGCCTAAGACTCGTCTTCAGAACTGTGCTCCAGCAGGGTTCATCCACCCCCTCCCCTCAGCTCCTGCTGCCGTTGCTTAGAAACAGTGGTCAGAAACTCCCCATCAGTTGGTGTGCGTCAGCTGTGTGGTGTTTCCGTGTGTTCTCACTGTGTTCATCCTCAAGCTGAAGGCTTGTGGGTGCTGAAATGAAAGTATGAATTATGAATCCCAGTTTTGTGCGTGTCTTGTTGTGTTTTGTTTTATTCAAACCCTTCTTTTCAGCTCCACTTGTCAGTGTGGGTCGAGAGTTACACTGCAGATGAAAGGGAATGGCTCTCACCAGAAATGGTCTCTCATCTAAATGAAAAGTTTCCTCGTTCCTCAAATGTATTAGCATATGTCGACCAGGAAAGTGCCACCTTTTTCTGCTGCAAATGTTTGTGGAAGCTTACATTACGCACATATGTTAATTTATGGGTGGATTGAGTTAGAGCATATGTTATGCAAGGGATTCACTTTCATTGGTGCCTTTCATCCATCTCATAATGTGCATTGATGGCGTTGTTATATTTTAAAAGATACACTTATTCTTCTTTGTCTGCCAGTTACCTGGGGCCAAGTCTTAGGTAGCAAAGACTTCGCTCTTCCCATAATCAGACACCTCCTCCAGATCCTCCCTTGGACACTGATGTGTTCCCAGGTCAGCCAAGGTCCTCGTCCCAGAAAGACAGGCCTGGACACCTACCCAGGGAGATGCAACAGATGCCTGAACCACCTCAGTTGACTTCTTTTAATGTGGAGGAGCAGTAGCTCTACTCCACGCTTCTTCTGAGTGAGAGCATTACTGTGGCAGCTGCAGTGATCTGTCTGTTAGCCCACCGCTCCATGATCCCCTTGTCTCGTGAATTAAGTCCATCTTTAAAGGCAGGATCACAAACTGTGATGGAGAGTTAATGGACTGTGAGGGAGCATGCAACTTTTTTCTGATTAAGAAACATGGCTTCGAAATTGGAGGTGTTTATTCTCAACCCAGATATTTGAGGCTGACCCAGTGCCCACTGAAGGTCTTGGTCTGCTGATGCCAAATTATATCATCTGTGAAAACTCCTGCGTCCACTGAGAAGGGGTCTGACTTATTACTAGCTATGCTAATCGAGTTCCTGCTCTGGTTATACTAGGACCAGACAGCCTTTAACAAAGGACCTTTAACCTAATACTCCCAGAGCACTCCACACTGGACACAGTCAACTTCCTTCTCTAGGTCCACCAATAAAACATTTGTGCAAATTCCCATGAGCCCTTCAGCACCCTGTAGAGAAATAGAGATGGTGTGATGTTTCATGACCAAGTTAAAAACCACATTGTTCCTCCTGAATCCGAGGTTCGAATATTGTTTGGATTGTTCTCCCCAGTACCATGTCATAGACTTCCATGGGGAGGCCGAGGATTGTGACCCGCCTTTAGCAGGAACACACCCTCTGGTCCCCCTTCTTGAAAAGAGGGACTACCTCCCTGGTCAGAGACAGAGGCAATGGAATGCAACTTGTAGTTGCAATGGAATGTGAACCAAAGCAGCCCAAAAACATCTGGGGACTTGAGGAATTCAAGAATGGTCTCATCAACACCATTCCCAACCCACTGCGCACTGTGCCACCATGCCGCCCAGGATATTTAATATTAAACAGATATACAGAGTCTTTGTTATTTTCATGCATGAGGGAGGTGCTCTCCCCACAAATATATCTGCTGTAATGCATTTGAAGAAACATTAAAGAAGCACAAATAAATTCCAGGGAATGAGCTGATTTCATCAAGAAACAAAATAGCTCCGGTTGATACGTCGGAGGCCATGCTGATGCTTACGTGTCACTAGGCATATCAACCAATCAGTGATACGTGCCATGTAGTGTTCCAGTATTGTCTGCATTGGAAAAGTTGCTCTTGAATAATCTATCACTCTGCTGAGCAGCAGAAGCATGTAGGTTTGCTGCCAGAGTTAGTAAAGCATTAAGAAGTGAACGCTGTTGTTGATGGCAGCATTTCTCTGTCCGTTTTCTCTATGTTTGTTTTCTTCTGCGTCTGGCTGATTGTGCTCATGTTTTCTGAGTTTGACCTTTCTCGGCTCCTCTGTCTCAGTCAGCACATGATGATATTTGTGTTGGATTGTTCTTTCTGTTGTACCAGGCACTCTGTTGTTCAGAGTGAACTTCAGAGAAGAAAAGAAAGAAAGAAAGTATGAAAGAACGAATGAATGAATTGGTCTGATTGTTTAGGAAATGTGATTCTTTTATCTCAAAAATCTCTATTTTTATTTGAAATCACTTAACCCTACTGATGCGTTCATCTCCCACCCCTTACTTTAGTGTTTCCCGGTCAAAATTGACTGATCCTATTTTTAACTGCTCTTAAATTATCAAAAAAAAAAAAAAAATTCACCACCAAATTTAAATTCAACGTTCTTTAACCACTTAAGCCAGAGAGTCCCCGGTACCGGGGACTTGCCCCCTTGTGCGTTACATTTTCGCTGATAGCTCACTTACCCTGAGAATAACCCACACATATTAAATACTGTTGTGCTCAGCGGAAACTCCTCTAAAAACGTATCTAATTATGTTGGCTTGCAGAGCCAACATATTGTTATCTCTCTTAAACTTATTATTATGTTGGCTTGCAGAGCCAACATATTGTTATCTCTCTTAAACTTATTATGTTGGCTTGCTTGCAGAGCCAACATATTGTTATCTCACTTAAACTTATTATTCTTCTTCTTCTTCTTCTTCTTCTTCTTCTTCTTCCGTTTCTTAAAAAAAAAAAAACTACCGTCATCTCCTCCTAGCCCGTTCGAGCTATTGTCACGAAACTTTCCACACACCTCAAAGCTGTTATGTAGTTTGTTGCTATGTCTTTTCGGACCGATTTGACCAGCGGTTTCCCTAAAAATCGTGTAAATCTCCCAAAAAAGCTTAAAATTTTTTCTCGATGGGGGCCCCTAGAGTGGTGATGTCATCGCCCACTCTAACTTCGAGTGAGCTCAGTCTTGTTGATACTTGCTAAAATACTTTAGTTTTCTTAAATAAAAATTAACCTTTACACACACATTTTATATGTAAATGGTAGAGATTTTTGTCCTCTTTCAGTTGGTGTTGTTTAAGTTTTTTAAAAACACACGGTTTTTACTCCAGGTGGCCAAAAGCACAAGGAGTGCACATATTTGCTCCATTCACCTCCATTCAAAAATTCTGCCAGCAAATGTTTCAAATCTCAATCGAAGGCTATTTCTAACTCGCCATAAATCATTCAAAACCTTATCACAGCTTCACAAATTTTACACCATTCTCTTCCTTAAACTCTTCTGATTCTAACAGTCAAGAAAGTATTTCAATATGTCTGGTCCTTCTTTCGTAATCCTTATTTGTTTGAGGCATGGAAATCGGATTTTCTCCAGCAGATTTGCCATCGTTTGAAAATCTGACAGTTGAGTCAGCTGACTCGTTTGAAAATCTGGCAGTTGATAACTCCAGGTGCAGCTGATTTCAAATAAGTAGGTCAAAGGTGTCTCATTGACTTTCAATGGCCCATTGAAATGAATGGAGCATGAATCCCATAGATTCTATTGTAAAAGAGCTTCTGTAATTGATTGACACTGGAAAGTCATACTAGTATTAAAGAAGCAAATCACTTATCCAGCCAATCATTGCTTGTGAATAAACATAAAATAATTAAGCCACACCCACTTTTTGACATAACTTTCAATGTTAAATATCTTCTAAACGGAACACAGTAGAGACATGGGGGTTGCTTTTTATTATTCTAAATGGAAAGTAGATTACAACATGATGTCACTGACTCCTCCATAGCAACCAAATTGTTTACCATAGCAACTAAATTGCCATATCTCTATCTTAGCTTAGGAAAATGCTAGAGAATTGGGGGTTGGTAAGCTTCACCCATAGTGACAGCTGAAACATTGTATTATGTCAATGACACCTCCATAGCAACCAGACTGGTTGCCATAGCAACCAATATGCCATGTCTCTATCTCAGCTTAGGAAAATCATAGAGACGTGGGGGTTGCTGTATTTTACCGGTATTGATATGGGGAACAATATGTTAGGTCAGCGAGCTCTCAAATAGCAACCAGACTGGTTACCATAGCAACCAATATGGCAAATCTCTATCTCAGCTTAGGAAAGTCATACAGACATGGGGGTTGATGTATTTGACTCGTATTGACATGGGGAACAATATGTTAGGTCACTGACCCCTCCAATAGCAACCAGACTGGTTACCATAGCAACCAATATGGCGCATCTCTATCTCAGCTTAGGAAAGTTATAGAGACATGGGGGTTGATGTATTTGACTCGTATTGACATGGGGAAAAATATGTTAGGTCACTGAACCCTCCATAGCAACCAGACAGGTTACCATAGCAACTAATATGGCGCATCTCTATCTCAGATTAGGAAAGTCATAGAGACATGGGGGTTGATGTATTTTACTCGTATTGACATGGGGTCCAATATGTTAGGACACAGACCCCTCCATAGCAAGCAGACTGGTTACCATAGCAACCAATTTTGCATGTACCTATCTCAGCTTATGAAAATCATAGAGACATGCGGGTTGGATTATGTTATTGTTGCGGAATTGACAACATTTAAAAAATTAGGTATTAACGGCACCAACGCAAGCCAACATCGAAGTTTGCGTGCAAACTTTAAAATCTAGTTATTATTCTTCTCTTTTCCCACGTCAAAATTTTACAACGCTTCTCCTCCTAGCCCGTTCGAGCTACAGCCACGAAACTTTCCGCGGTCGTCCAAGCTGTTCCCACTCGAGTTGCTATGTCTTTTCGAACCGATTTGACCAGCGGTTTCCGTAAAAATTGCGAATTTCGGCCCAAAAATCGCCCAAGTCATTCTCTATGGGGGCCCTAGAGTGGTGATGTCATCGCCCACTCTAACTTTGAGCAAGCTCAGTCTTGTTGATTCTTGCACTGTTTTCTTCACTAAAAATTAACCTTTACACACACATTTTATATCTAAATGGTAGAGATTTTTGTCCTCTTTCAGTTGGTGCTGTTTTCATTTTTAAAAACACACGGTTTTTACTCCAGGTGGCCTAAACCACAAGGAGTGCACATAATTGCTCCATTCACCTCCATTCAAAATTTCTGGTGGATTCTGTTCAAAATCTCAATCGCAGGCTATTTTTAACTCGCCATAAATCATTCACACTTTATCACAGCTTCACAAAATTTACACCATTCTCTTCCTTAAAATCTTGGGATTCTAACAGTAAAAGAAATATTTCAATACCTCTGGTCATTCTTTTGTAATCCTTATTTGTTTGAGGGTATGGATTTCTCTAAAATGAGCAGTTGCACAGAATCAAATGAAGGCTATTTGGAGCTCGCCATAATTTTTTTATTTCTAATCACACCTTCACAAAAATTACAGCATTCTCTTCGTTGGGGTCTTCTGCTTCTTACAAAGAAAGAATCATTTCGATATGTCTTACGGTTCTTCTATAATCTTTATTTGTTTGAGGCATGGAAATCGGATTTTCTCCAACAGATTTGCCATCGTTTGAAAATCTGACAGTTGAGTCAGCTGACTCGTTTGAAAATCTGGCAGTTGATAACTCCAGGTGCAAGCTGATTTCAAATAAGTAGGTCAAAGGTGTCTCATTGACTTTCAATGGCCCATTGAAATGAATGGAGCATGAACCCCATAGATCCTAATGTAAAAGAGCTTCTGTAATTGATTGACACTGGAAAGTCATACAAGCATTAAGAAAGCAAATTACTTATCCAGCCCATCATTGCTTGTGAATTAACATAAATTAATTAAGCCACACCCACTTTTTGACATAACTTTCAATGTCAAATATCTTCTAAACGGAACACAGTAGAGACATGGGGGTTGCTTTATATTATTCTAAATGAAAAGTAGATTACAACATGATGTCACTAACTCCTCCATAGCAACCAAATTGTTTACCATAGCAACTATATAGCCACATCTCTATCTTAGCTTAGGAAAATGCTAGAGACTTGGGGGCTGGTAAGCTTCACCCATACTGACAGCTGAAACATATTATGTTAATGACCCCTCCATAGCAATCAGACTGGTTACCATAGCAACCAATATGGCATGTCTCTATCTCAGCTTAGGAAAATCATAGAGAGATGGGGTTGCTGTATTTTACCCGTATAGATATGGGGAGCAATATAGTAGGTCAGCGACCCCTCCATAGCAACCAAACTGGTTACCATAGCAACCAATATGGCGCAGCTCTATCTCAACTTTGGAAAGTCATAGAGACATGGGGGTTGATGTATTGACATGGGGAACAATGTGTTAGGTCACTGACCCCTCCATAGCAACCAGACTGGTTACCATAGCAACCAATATGGCATGACTCTATCTCAGCTCAGGAAAATCATAGAGACATGGGGGTTGCTGTAATTTACTCGTATTCATATGGGGAACAATATATTAGGTCAGCGACCCCTCCATAGCAACCACACTGTTACCATAGCAACCAATATGGTGCATCTATCTCAGCTTACGAAAGTCATAGAGACATGGGGGTTGGTGTATTTTACTCGTGTTGACATGGGGAACAATATGTTAGGTCACTTACCCCTCCATAGCAACCAGACTAGTTACCATAGCAACCAATTTTGCATGTACCTATCTCAGCATATGAGAATCATAGAGACATGGGGGTTGGATTATGTTATTGTTGCGGAATTGACAACATTTAAAAAAAAGGTATTAACGGTACCAACGCAAGCCAACATCGAAGTTTGCGTGCAAACTTTAAAATCTAGTTATTCTTCTCTTTTCTTCTTCCAAAAATTCTACCGGCATCTCCTCCTAGCCCGTTCGAGCTACAGCCACGAAACTTTCCACGGTCGTCCAAACTGTTCCCACTCGAGTTGCTATATCTCATCGGACCGATTGGACCAGTGGTTTCCGTAAAAATCGCGAATTTTGGCCCAAAAATCGCCCAAGTCATTCCCTATGGGGGCCCTAGAGTGGTGATGTCATCGCCCACTCTAACTTTGAGCAAGCTCAGTCTTGTTGATTCTTGCACTGTTTTTTTCACTAAAAATTAACCTTTACACACACATTTTATATCTAAATGGTAGAGATTTTTGTCCTCTTTCAGTTGGTGCTGTTTTCATTTTTAAAAAACACACGGTTTTTACTCCAGGTGGCCTAAACCACAACGAGTGCACATAATTGCTCCATTCACCTCCATTCAAAAATTCTGGTGGATTCTGTTCAAAATCTCAAACGCAGGCTATTTTTAACTCGCCATAAATCATTCACACTTTATCACAGCTTCACAAAATTTACACCATTCTCTTCCTTAAAATCTTGGGATTCTAACAGTAAAAGAAATATTTCAATACCTCTGGTCATTCTTTCGTAATCCTTATTTGTTTGGAGGTATGGATTTCTCAGAAATGAGCAGTTGCACAGAATCAAATAAAGGCTTTTTCTAGCTCGCCATAATTTTTTTATTTCTAATCACACCTTCACAAAAATTACAGCATTCTCTTCGTTAGGGTCTTCTGCTTCTTACAAAGAAAGAATCATTTCGATATGTCTTACGGTTCTTCTATAATCTTTATTTGTTTGAGGCATGGAAATCGGATTTTCTCCAGCAGATTTGCCATCGTTTGAAAATCTGACAGTTAAATTTCCAGCTGCAGCTGACTCGTTTGAAAATCTGGCAGTTGATAACTCCAGGTGCAGCTGATTTCAAATAAGTAGGTCAAAGGTGTCTCATTGACTTTCAATGGCCCATTGAAATGAATGGAGCATGAACCCCATAGATCCTAATGTAAAGAGCTTCTGTAATTGATTGACACTGGAAAGTCATACAAGCATTAAGGAAGCAAATTACTTATCCAGCCCATCATTGCTTGTGAATTAACATAAATTAATTAAGCCACACCCACTTTTTGACATAACTTTCAATGTCAAATATCTTCTAAACGGAACACAGTAGAGACATGGGGGTTGCTTTATATTAGTCTAAATGGAAAGTAGATTACAACATGATGTCACTAACTCCTCCATAGCAACCAAATTGTTTACCATAGCAACTATATTGCCACATCTCTATCTTAGCTTAGGAAAATGCTAGAGACTTGGGGGCTGGTAAGCTTCACCCATACTGACAGCTGAAACATATTATGTTAATGACACCTCCATAGCAACCAGACTGGTTACCATAGCAGCCAATATGGCATGTCTCTATCTCAGCTTAGGAAAATCATAAAGAGATGGGGGTTGCTGTATTTTACCCGTATAGATATGGGGAGCAATGTATTAGGTCAGCGACCCCTCCATAGCAACCAAACTGGTTACCATAGCAACCAATATGGCGAAGCTCTATCTCAGCTTTGGAAAGTCATAGAGACATGGGGGTTGATGTATTGACATAAGGAACAATGTGTTAGGTCACTGACCCCTCCATAGCAACCAGACTGGTTACCATAGCAACCAATTTTGCATGTACCTATCTCAGCTCAGGAAAATCATAGAGACATGGGGTTGCTGTAATTTACTCGTATTCATATGGGGAACAATATATTAGGTCAGCGACCCCTCCATAGCAACCACACTGTTACCATAGCAACCAATATGGCGTATCTCTATCTCAGCTTACGAAAGTCATAGAGACATGGGGGTTGGTGTATTTTACTCGTGTTGACATGGGGAACAATATGTTAGGTCACTTACCCCTCCATAGCAACCAGACTGGTTACCATAGCAACCAATTTTGCATGTAACTATCTCAGCTTATGAGAATCATAGAGACATGGGGGTTGGATTATGTTATTATTGCGGAATTGACAACATTTAAAAAAATAGGTATTAACGGTACCAACGCAAGCCAACATCGAAGTTTGCGTGCAAACTTTAAAATCTAGTTCAATTTAATATCCGTTAACCACAGCTCTAACGCCATGCAAATAAACAACAACATGTCCGGAGTATAATTCATGACCAAGTTTTTGTTTATGTGCGATATGTATCCACAATATAAACGGAAACACCCGAACCATTACATTAAATGAAAGCTAACAACCAGCTGAATCAAGTGATATGCAACTCATTAACATTGCATGAAGTATTTCAGAGCAGGGGGCGAAAGGTCCACGAAAAAACGCCAGCGAAAACCAAGCAAGCATGTAAATCTTGTCTTACCTTTGCCGTTTTTTCAACAAAGTTATTTCCATAGCGATAAAAGTCTGTTTGTTGTTATGTCCGGTCGATAGCTTCGTGCAAACACCATTTTGGATTGTTTCTTTAGCTTTGTGGCGTCATTACGTCACCAAATATGGAATGACTCCCCGTGCGTAAGAGCACGTCTCTCCACGCTGCGCGTCGTGTGATTCGTCGGCGATCCCGTCAGTCTCAAAATGGTTGAGCTGATTGGTTTCCATAGAATCAGAGCTTTCCGTCGATATATAGATCTTCTGGATTGGACAGATGGTCGGGGGGGTAGGGACAAGCAGAAGCTTGATGTCAAAGCGTTTGTGAGTGAAACGTTCCCAAAAGCGCAGCAAGATGGCGTAAATGAGCTTCTACCCCCCTTTTACAGCGTTTCTTTAGTAGTTTTTTGCTGAAATCATGTCCCATAAGCAACAAAAGAAGACTATTAACGAAGCTGAAGCTTTGGACAAGATTTTTTCCATATTTCAATTATTGTGCCAAATTGTGCCAAACTGCCAACATGGATTACGCCTGAACTTTGTTCAATCAAAACCTTTACAGAATATTAGTTTCTTGTAGTATGAACACCAAACTTGCTACAGATGTTCTTGACATGTAGTTGTTACAATTGATTGTGTTTATTTGCTTCGTTATAAGTAAAATAAGGAGATATTGGAGGAAACATGTGTTTTTTTTTAGGCGGAGTTCATTTTTTAGCCATTCCAACATCAATTACTCTTACCCAGTGTTCTTGACTGTCAAATTAACTCATCCACACCACTCCCCAAGAACCTATCTTCATTTTGATACCAAGATTTGCAGTTTAGACCTTGTAAAAGCTGAGAAATGCCTTAAAAAGTAAAGTATAGGATTTTCGGAAAATAGGCCTCAGGGCTTAAGAGGTTAAGCCCGAGAGTCCCCGGTACCGGGGACTTGCCCCCTTGTGCGTTACATTTTCACTCATAGCTCACTAACCCTGAGAATAACCCACACATATTAAATACTGTTGTGTTCAGCGGAAACTCCTCTAAAACGTATCTAATTCAATTTCATATCCGTGAACCACAGCTCGAACGCCATGCAAATAAACAACAACATGTCCGGAGTATAATTCATGACCACGTTTTTGTTTATGTGCGATATGTATCCACAATATAAACGGAAACACCCAAACCATTACATTAAATGAAAGCTAACAACCACCTGAATCCAGTGATATGCAACTCATTAACATTGCATGAAGTATTTCAGAGCAGGGAGCGAAAGTTCCACGAAAAAACGCCAGCGAAAACCAAGCAAGCATGTAAATCTTGTCTTACCTTTGCCGTTTTTTTCAACAAAAAGTTATTTCCATAGCGATAAAAGTCCATTTGTTGTTATGTCCGGTCGATAGCTTCGCGGAAACTCCATTTTGGATTATTTCTTTAGCTTTGTGGCGTCATTACGTCACCAAATATGGAATGACTCCCCGTGCGTAAGAGCGCGTCTCTCCACGCTGCGCGTCGTGTGATTCGTCGGCGATCCCGTCAGTCTCAAAATGGTTGAGCTGATTGGTTTCCATAGAATCAGAGCTCTCCGTCGATATATAGATCTTCTGGATTGGACAGATGGTCGGGGGGGTAGGGACACGCGGAAGCTCGGCGTCAAAGCGTTTTTGAGTGAAACGTTCCCAAAAGCGCAGCAAGATGGCGTAAATGAGCTTCTACCCCCCTTTTACGGCGTTTCTTTAGGAGTTTTTTTTTGCTGAAATCATGTCCCATAAGCAACAAAAGAAGACTATTAACGTAGCTGAAGCTTTGGACAAGATTTTTTCCATATTTCAATTATTGTGCCAAATTGTGCCAAACTGTGCCAACATGGATTACGCCTGAACTTTGTTCAATCAAAACCTTTACAGAATATTAGTTTCTTGTAGTATGAACACCAAACTTGCTACAGATGTTCTTGACATGTAGTGGTTACAATTGATTGTGTTTATTTGCTTCGTTATAAGTAAAATAAGGAGATATTGGAGGAAACATGTGGTTTTTTTTAGGCGGAGTTCATTTTTTGGCCATTCCAACATCAATTACTCTTACCCAGTGTTCTTGACTGTCAAATTAACTCATCCACACCACTCCCCAAGAACCTATCTTCATTTTGATACCAAGATTTGCAGTTTAGGCCTTGTAAAAGCTGAGAAATGCCTTAAAAAGTAAAAGTATAGGATTTTCGGAAAATAGGCCTCAGGGCTTAAGAGGTTAAGATTCTAATAGAACTGAAAAATAAACATTTTCAACATTCTAAAAGAAATTGGTACTGAAATTACTTTGCCGAAACCCGGGATTGAACCACGGATCTTTAGATCTTCAGTCTAACGCTCTCCCAACTGAGCTATTTTGGCCATATTGAAGTTGATTTTCTTGCCTCAAAATAGTTACATGTGGAAATGTCCCAACAGAAATAATTAACAAAACGATAAAGGTTCCCTATTTTCAAAAAATACTTTGGCCCATGTGGGGATCAGACCCACGACCTTGGCGTTATTAGCACCACGCTCTAACCAGCTGAGCTAACAGGCCCCAATGTGTAACATTTAGGCTAATAGAAATTTTTTTTATGTCATCCAATTTAACCCGAAGAATTTAAACATTTCCCTAATTTAAGGAAAAACAGCCGTAACGGCCAAGGAAATTTAAATCAAAGCGAGAAACTCTAGTAGGAAGAAGTTATCCCAAAGGTTTCACTCAGAAGACAAAAAGTTTCCTTAAGATTCTAATAGAACTGAAAAATAAACATTTTCAACATTCTAAAAGAAATTGGTACTAAAA
>SRMA01027032.1:55745-96217 GCA_007224835.1 Danionella cerebrum
CGATGATTGACCTCAAATAAAGATGATCGACGAGTCTTTGGTCGAGGACAATTCACAGCTTCCAGGGCAGAGGGAGTTGGAGGAGGCGTCAGAGGTTCAGTAGAATCCCCCTGAAGAGGGCGATCTGGCAAGGCAACCTCTTCTTCAGCTACTGGATCAATCAGCTTGTCTTGAGTAGTAACACAAGTTTTGGGGCAAACGCGATTCCTCCTGTTTTTTATTCTTCTGGTTGACCACTTGAAACTCTTCAGGCCCTTGCGACATTTGTTTGTGGATGTCACTTTACCTATTTTCCTCGTCCTCGACGGCTGCTGTATCTGAGGATCTGATGCGATGCCTGACTCCAAGGGTTTTTCAAGAAGGTCAGGGATAAGGCGCGGGTCACACACAGGAAGCTCTAATGGTTCCTGTTCCGCTGGAATCATGAAGGCAGGGGTGGCAGGCTCCACCACAATGATGGCTTCTTCATCCGCCATCTCTTCTTCCATCAGCTCGGAAATAGCACTTTCATTTGTGGACCTCTGAAGATCACTTTGTCCTGTCTTTGACAGAGGTTGTGTTTTAACAACTGGAGGAAGTTCTTTGACAAAGTCTTCTACTTCATCAACAGTGTCCACATTGCGGCAGAAAAACGGAGAAAAAAACTCCAACAGCTGGTTGAATCTCCTTCTAAACGCTGCCATGATAGACAGTAAATCCAGAAGATGATCAATATTCGCCTGAAATCTCTGCAAAAACGCTCAAAATATATTCTCTCTCCTAACACAAAACGGCAGGTGCGTGTTTGTTGTTGTTGTAGTTGCTTAGGGAACCGAGTAAGATCTGATTAGTTAGGAAGATTTTAAAAGTAAACAACTGCTGCACCAAAACATTTTTTTATATAGCCGGTATGACTTTATATAATAAAAAGAAACACTTCATTGTGTAATAATTTTGACACAGTGTAATTTACGAAAATATTTATTTTGTTTAATATTTATTTATTAATTAACAAGGGCAGCGGAGCTATTTAAATGCGGCGTTGATGCTTGTGCGGACACTAGGGGGAGATGTGTCCCACTAGGGCGCTATGGACTGTTAACGGTGACCTCAGGAAACAGATGAGGAAGAAGCACAAGCGCGACACTATTGATATGCATCAAATATATTGAAGTTAAAGCAACTTACAGTATTTGTAACACACACACAAAAAAAAACATTTTTAGAATTGAGAATAAAGAATAATTTAGATGCTGTAAATTGTAAACGGTTAAATTTTGTACGTGTATAATTATGTTAATTAATAATAAACCTTTTCTACGCCATTTTGTGGATCTTATTCAACATTCGGATTATTTCTTGGAACATTAACGCTCGTGTGCGTGGATTTGACATTTGTGTTTTTTTTCCGTTGGACAACATATCGGAGCTGCTGCATCTTTACGTTCATCTCCGTGATTGCGCCTCACGTAGACTTTCAATTGAACTTTCGTTTCAATGACATCTGACGTCACACCCAAACGAGTGCCGAGGATGACTGCTAAAGCCCAAGAGGAGCGGCTGAATCAGTTAATAGGATCCAGGAGAGCCAAGTTGGGACATTTAACAAAGCAAATGAAAGACGTTGAAACTTTACAAGATGACTATGGTAACGTAGACACTGTGTTCGAATTAGTATGTGGTGAATTTACACAGTCCTTTGTTGCATTTCAAGATATCAACAAAGCAGCTACCGAGCTTATGTCAGAAGATGAGGCATATTTAGATCAGTTAAACTGGTATGAACCCAAGTCTCAGGCAATTAAACACTTTATAGATAAATCGAAAGATTGGGTTGAAAAGGTTAAACTGCAACTTAAAGAAGCAGAACAATGTGATGCTGAGATTCAGTGTACTGACAGTGCTTCAATGGTTATTACACCCTCACAACTGCCTTTGTGTGAGAAAAAATTAGGAAGTCAGGTTGCTTCAGGTGTTTCATCTACTGCATCTTCTAGATTAAAAATTGAAACCGAAAAGGCAGAGCTTTTAGCTAGAGCCAAGGGTTTGCAGTTGAAACTAGAGCTTGAAAGAGAGGAAGCTGAGATTAAAGCTAGGAAAGAAAGTTTGGAAATACAAACTGCTATTGCAGCTGCTGAAGCCAAACTTCAGGTTTTGTCAATGTATGAATCTTCTCAGGTTTCCAGAAGCTCTGGTAACAAGGTAAATGGTGCTATAGCTGAAAACCCACCCAGTAAAGTAACCTGTGCTAAAGCAATGCTTAATTATGAGGATACAGCGAAGGCAAATTTGTGCTCAGAGCAAATGGCATCTAATTATGACAATCTACAGAATGGTTTGGCTAGATCACAACAGTCTATACCAGATGTGAATCTACCATCACAACATAACACAGGAGGATTGATTAATATCCTGCAACGTCAAAATGACATTACTGAATGTTTGGTAAGATAGCAGGCCATATCTACTCTCCCGCCTATGCAAATTCCAATTTTTAGTGGGGACCCACTTGAATTCATGTTCTTTATGAGGGCATTTGAACATGGATTGGAGAGGAAAACACTCAATGAGACTGATAGGTTGTACTTTTTGGAGCAATTCACTGTAGGGCAACCCAAAGTGCTGGTCCGCAGTTGTCAGCATATGCTTCCTGAAATTGGTTATAAAAAAGCTAAAGAATTGCTTTACCAACACTTTGGAAATGAACACACTATTGCAACTGCATATACGGAAAGGGCTTTTAATTGGTCAATTTTAAAGCCTGAAGACACTAAAGCACTTGCTGATTTTGCTGTTTTCCTTACTGGGTGTTGCAACACTGTTGGAAGTGTTGAATATTTTGAGGAAATGGACAGTCCTATCAATATGCGCATGATCGTCTCTAAACTTCCATTCAAACTGAGAGACAAGTGGAGAGGATTTGCATGTGAGCTCCAAGAGCGGACTGGTCAAAGAGCTAGATTTGCTGATTTGGTAAAATTTGTGGATAAACAGGCAAGGATCGCTTCACACCCACTTTTTGGTGACATTCAAGACAAAAAACCTGTAAAAGAAGATTTGCACTTCAAGACAAGCAAATTGGGCAGATTTCAAATCAAGGACAAGAAAGCAACCTTTGCAACAAACATAATGCCTGTTTTAGAGACCAAGTCACAAAGACCAAAGGAAAGGGAAGAAACAAAGTCAAGCAAAGGAAACTTGTGTTTATGCTGCAACAGGGCGCATAAATTGGAAGATTGCAAAGTTTTGCAAAATAAGTTACACAAGGAGAAGCTTGATTTTCTCAAATCCAAAGGATTGTGCTATGGATGTTTAAATTCAGGTCATATGAGTAAGGGCTGTGTTAAAAGGTTAACTTGTCAAAAATGCTCCTTAAAGCATCCCACCATTCTTCATTTGACAAACAAGGATCCACCAGCAACAGGTTCTCATGAAGGTGATGCTCCTAGCAGTGAATCAGACTCTATGGCAGTCAGCAGTGAAACTTGTGGCTGTACTGGGGCTGGTACATCTGTATGCACATTAGCTATAGTGCCAGTGAGAGTTAAGTCTAAAAGAAGTCATCAAGAGATTAAAACTTATGCATTCTTGGACCCAGGAAGTTCCGCATCATTTTGTTCAGAGACATTAATGAAGCAAATGAAGCTAACTGGAAGAAAAACAAACATCCTTCTGCGTACTATGGGTCAAGAAAAGCTAATTGGAACTCATGTCATCACTGAGTTGGAAGTTAGTGGTCTAAATGAAGAAAGCTTTGTAGATCGTCCCCAGGTATTCTCACAGGCAGAAATTCCTGTTAAAAGAGAAAACATTCCTCGACAAAATGACATCAGGAAATGGGATTATCTTAAAGAGGTTCACCTTCCTCAGATTGATGCTGAAATTGGTTTGTTAATAGGAACCAATGTACCAAAAGTGCTTGAGCCATGGAAGGTAATCAACAGCAGGGGAGATGGTCCTTACGCTGTCAAGACTGTTCTGGGATGGATTGTGAATGGGCCCTTAGATTCAGACAACATTCAAGGTTGCAATGAAGCAAAATGTCCTCAGGTAATGATTAACAGAATTTCAGTTGCATCTCTTGAAACCCTCATTCACCAACAAATGAGACATGATTTTCCTGAAAGTAATCAAACTGAGTGTTTGGAAATGTCGGTGGAGGATAAACAGTTCATGGAGTTTGTATCACAGTCCATAAAGATCTCTGAAGGGCATTATTGCATTGGCTTGCCATTGAAGAAAAAAGATGTTGTGTTTCCAAACAACCGTAATGTGGCCCAACAACGTGCTAATTTTCTGAAAAACAAGTTTAGAAAAAATCCATCATTTCATCAGGATTACTGTGATTTTATGAAGGACATGCTACTCAAGGGTCATGCAGAGAAAATCCCTGCATCCGAAATCGAAGGAAGCCCTGGCAGAGTTTGGTACATCTCACACCATGGTGTGTATCACCCTCAGAAAGATAAAATAAGAGTAGTGTTTGATTGTGCAGCTGCTTATCAAGGCAAGTCTCTCAATTCACAGCTTTTGCAGGGACCCAATTTAAACAATTCTCTCATTGGTGTCTTGACAAGATTCAGACAAGAGCAGGTTGCACTTGCAGCTGATGTGGAAGGGATGTTTCATCAGGTGCGAGTTCCAGCTGATGATTCAAACTTGTTGAGATTTTTGTGGTGGCCGGAAGGGGACACTTCATCAGAGCTGGAGGAGTACAGGATGACTGTTCATTTATTTGGTGCTACTTCATCCCCTAGTTGTGCCATCTACGCTCTACAAAAATGTGCAGAGGACAATAGACAACACCACAGTGCAGAAGTGGTTAAAACAGTCTTAAGGAATTTTTATGTGGATGACTAGCCGGGATTAGAAACGTGAGTCTGAGCAAGTACAGTAAACAAAACTGAACAAGAATATTTAATAAGCATATAGTAAAAGTATATTGTGATTAACTGTTTGTTGGCGGTATGAGAAGATAAGTGAGGAGAAGAGGATTATGGGTAATGTAGTCCAGTTATGGTATTGGATTATTAGATTCAATATTTTTTGTCTTTAAATAATTAAACACAGAAATGTAAATAATATTATTTCAACTATTCGGATCTGACAGAATCGATTAACAGTGTTACCAACTGGCAATACACACTACATATCTTTACATTCTACAGATTGAGAAATTCTCAAGTGACTTGAGAAAGTTGAGGAGGATCATTTAGTTTGGTAAACAAGCAAACAAAGAAACCCTCCATTTTACCGTGTGCTTCTCAAGATGATGAAAGACTGTGATTGTAATGAAACCTGTTCTTTCATTTTCCAACCCCTGTGCTTATTCAGTGGCTATTCACTGCACTTTTATTTATTGTCAGTCTTTCAATATTGTTTGTTGCTGCTCTATGTTTTAATATGCATGAAAATGAATTAATCGCTGTTGTACTGTAATCATCACTTAGTTTGTCTTTGTGATTTAAAATAAATCAATAGGTGAAATGTTTTTAGTCATTGAATTTTGTATTTTTGTATTTAAGGAGGTCTACCTTTCCAAGCACTGGGCCAATGAAAGCACCAATGCCACACCTCCCCCACTGTGTATAAATCCCAGCTGGCAAGCACACACTTTACTGTGGAGCTGAGGTCATGGACCAAAAAACGAAGACCTGCACAGGTTCCCTTCTGCCCAAAGACTCTATTTTCAAAATAGACACATCTTTTTATTTTTCCTTTCAAGGGGAAATGTGAACAGACGGAAAGCAATCTTCAGAGGGGAGGTGTGTGTTGCACGAAGAATGCACAAGACAAAAGACAATACAATCAATACAATACATTGGGATGTTATTTAGTGCACAGCCCTTGGAGAAACACATGTGAGCACAGGACAGATGCCAGTGGTCCCCTCCAACCAACCACCAGTCCCCTCCATTGGGACCTGCATCAACCTATCTGTAAAAATGGTCAAGCAACATCTTCTCTAGATGGCCAAGGGTGCTTTCTAGTTTTCAAGTTGAAGGTCCTCGTCTGTCAGTGAGGTCCGTTAATGACAGACCCATTCCCCTGGTACTACCATTAAACAGAGCGACTCCTACCAATAGAATCTAAAACTAAACTAATAATTTTTGAGTTTTGTCGTTCTATTTGATTAGTAATAGTTATTTTGTATTTTTCGAATTTTGAAAATATTTAGCCCCAAAACAATTCAAGAGCGGCTCCTGGTGGAAACTAAAAATACAAACAAAATGCCCGATGTGACGACACCTCCTCCCGCTTTATAGCTTCCTTTTTTGTATGTAACATAGAAAATATAACAGTGCTTTGCAGATTATTTTTGAAACTGGAAGCCGGCCATCAATACTTTAAATGTGGGCAATTCACCTGGGAGTCAAATACTTCTTTCCCTCAGTTTACATGTTATTAATGTTAGAGATGGTCATACGTTTAGTGTTAAAGTGAGTCATTTAAGCAATAAATGATTGAAGAGGTTTAAGATTCTACTGTAAAATAAAAAACACTATTTTTTAAGAACCTAAATATTTTACCCAACAGTTCATTACAGATTCAAATCTTTTCCTGTGGATTTTGCATGTGTTTCACATGCATTTCTGAGGTTCAGCTCACAGTCGAAAACAAGTACCGGTAGGTACCTTCAGCCTAGAGTATTGGTGCTGGAGCAAAGTCACTGATTAAAATCAAGCATTAAATATAAAAGTCAGGAACAGTCACAAAACTTTTATATGCTCAGTTTTTATTTACAATCAATACTGTGTTGTATTAAAATGATGAATACTGAAGAGGAAAAACGGTGAAGAGAACTCATTCTGATGCTTGCTGACCCCCAAGGGCTTCAGTCTTAAACGTCTTTTCCTGCAGGCCTCCGTACTGTTAGTCTCTTTACACAGGGGGATGTTGGTCTTCGCAAAGAGTTCTGGAGAAATTTCGTCCTCAATGACTGGACGACTCAAATACGGTATAGCCTGTAAGATCGATGATTGACCTCAAATAAAGATGATCGACGAGTCTTTGGTCGAGGACAATTCACAGCTTCCAGGGCAGAGGGAGTTGGAGGAGGCGTCAGAGGTTCAGTAAAATCCCCCTGAAGAGGGCGATCTGGCAAGGCAACCTCTTCTTCAGCTACTGGATCAATCAGCTTGTCTTGAGTAGTAACACAAGTTTTGGGGCAAACGCGATTCCTCCTGTTTTTTATTCTTCTGGTTGACCACTTGAAACTCTTCAGGCCCTTGCGACGTTTGTTTGTGGATGTCACTTTACCTATTTTCCTCGTCCTCGACGGCTGCTGTATCTGAGGATCTGATGCGATGCCTGACTCCAAGGGTTTTTCAAGAAGGTCAGGGATAAGGCGCGGGTCACACACAGGAAGCTCTAATGGTTCCTGTTCCGCTGGAATCATGAAGGCAGGGGTGGCAGGCTCCACCACAATGATGGCTTCTTCATCCGCCATCTCTTCTTCCATCAGCTTGGAGCAAGCACTGTCATTTGTGAACTTCTGATGATCACTTTGTCTCGTCTTTGACAGTGGTTGGGTTTCAACAACTTGAGGAAGTTCTTGCACAAAGTCTTCTACTTCATCAACAGTGTCCACACTGAGGCAGAAAAACGGAGAAAAAAACTCCAACAGCTGGTTGAATCTCCTTCTAAACGCTGCCATGATAGACAGGAAATCCAGAAGATGATCAATATTCGCCTGAAATCTCTGCAAAAACGCTCAAAATATATTCTCTCTCCTAACACAAAACGGCAGGTGCGTGTTTGTTGTTGTTGTAGTTGCTTAGGGAACCGAGTAAGATCTGATTAGTTAGGAAGATTTTAAAAGTAAACAACTGCTGCACCAAAACATTTTTTTTATACAGCCGGTATGACTTTATATAATAAAAAGAAACACTTCATTGTGTAATACTTTTGACACAGTGTAATTTACGAAAATATTTATTTTGTTTAATATTTATTTATTAATTAACAAGGGCAGCGGAGCTATTTAAATGCGGCGTTGATGCTTGTGCGGACACTAGGGGGAGATGTGTCCCACTAGGGCGCTATGGACTGTTAACGGTGACCTCAGGAAACAGATGAGGAAGAAGCACAAGCGCGACACTATTGATATGCATCAAATATATTGAAGTTAAAGCAACTTTCAGTATTTGTAACACACACACACACACCAAAAACATTTTTAGAATTGAGAATAAAGAATAATTGAGATGCTGTAAATTGTAAACGGTTAAATTTTGTACTTGTATAATTATGTTAATTAATTATAAATATTTGTTTGCATGAAAACACAGACACAACACAAGAAATAACCATCATAACACACATAAACCTCCATAGTAGCCTTGTTGATAATGTATGCATATGACATCATGGCGGTCACCCAAACAGGACACACTAAAAACCTTAATATTTTAACGTAATATAAGCCTGAATTGTTATTTTTACAACATTTCTCAACAACAACAAAAAAGTCAACTTTGAACAAATTGTGAACATAATACGACTATGATTGTTTATGTTTTGTTTGACACTTTTAGTTGAATTTTCAAAAGATTTTCACAAAGAACCATTTTAGCTTTGTTTTTCCTTACCTTTCACCGGTACATAGCGCCGATCCAGAATCCACAAAAAGTCAAGAAGTCAGTCTCCAAAAAGTCGACATTACTGAGATTCGAATGGGGCGGAGCCAGAACAAAACACTTAAAGTGTTTAGTTACACTGAACTTCACATGTTTGTACAAGAATAGTGTAATACAAAAAGTTATTTAACTAATACCCAAAACTGTTTTAAGTGGTTAAACGTCTGGGCTTACAGTCCAGGACTATTTCTGGGCATGCTTAATTTAAGCTGTTTATGGAAAGTAAAATATTACATTTATACTGTTGATCCAGCCCCCCTCCTGTCATGTGTCTATAGAGAGTTATTGGAAGAAAATAGAGTATGTTGCTTTTTACACACAGTAGCATAACACCATCACTTGGTAGATGTCACACCACTCTACATTTAGATATTGAACAGACTTAACCATTACAGATAACAGCTGGGGAAGCTCATGCTTTACTAAAGTCTCTCTCCTTTCATCTGAGATCCCATTTAACGGTCTTCAAAGTAACTGATATATTTATATGAAAATGTAATTTTTCTAAACCATGAAATTCATGTGTTGTGAGCAATGGAGTATTTACGTTAAGTACTGTTAATTGTTAACATTTGTTTCTTGCTGGCATAGAAAAAAGGAATGAGCAAGGCGGAAAACCTTCTAAAGTGAAGCCAGGCTCGGCTGGGGGCGTGCAACTGCATAAAGATGTGTCACTAGCATCAGCCAATCCTAATTCCCGTGGGCCTGTGACACGACCGCCTGGACCCAGAGGGCCAGGACCACTACCTGGACAAGCAGGACCACCTAGGCGCCAGTAATGGGTGTTATATTAGACGCGTCACTTTCTCTCATACTGTGAGAGCAGCAGAAGAGGTGGAAGACAAAGACAAATTTCTTTATGAAAGAAAACGCCTTTGCAAGACTCTTTTAATGACATATCTAAAAGCGTTTAATCCCTATCGTGTATAAATGTGTTTGACAGCATTAAGCTTTCGTTGTATTATCACAGTTAATAAGCAGATTTAATTAACATTACAGATTAAAGTGTTTGTTGGGTTTTCCATTAACACATATGCTTGCCAAGAGTGTGAATCTTCTCATAAATGTTTGGTTGTTACAGGGGTTGGACTGTGAGCAGTTTCATTTAATATTTGCGAGGATAATGTTCAACAACTACTGAGTTCTGTAACAGGCTGGGTGTGAATATTGAATTCAAAAAGCAGCTTTATTTCTAAACTGGCAAACAATTCGCCAACGGTAGACCCAAAGTTAACGACACTAAATAGTCAAAGCAAAAACCTAGCCGGGATTAGAAACGTGAGTCTGAGCAAGTACAGTAAACAAAACTGAACAAGAATATTTAATAAGTATATAGTAAAAGTATATTGTGATTAAATGTTTGTTGGCGGTATGAGAAGATAAGTGAGGAGAAGAGGATTATGGGTAATGTAGTCCAGGTATGGTATTGGATTATTAGATTCAATATTTTTTTGTCTTTAAATAATTAAACACAGAAATGTAAATAATTTTATTTCAACTTTTCGGATCTGACAGAATCGATTAACAGTGTTACCAACTGGCAATACACACTACATATCTTTACATTCTACAGATTGAGAAATTCTCAAGTGACTTGAGAAAGTTGAGGAGGATCATTAAGTTTGGTAAACAAGCAAACAAAGAAACCCTCCATTTTACCGTGTGCTTCTCAAGATGATGAAAGACTGTGATTGTAATGAAACCTGGGGATAAAAGATGTCCATCTTCAACAAGTTTCTTCAGAAAGTTAGCAATGATGACAGCAGTAAGGTAACTGCTTGCAAAGTGTTTCTGCTGTTGCTAAGCGTATCCACTCAAAAAAAAAAATCATTTGATTTGACTTGAGAAAACTTGCTCTAAACCCGAGGCGGAAGACGTTCTCCAGCAACCAGCAGGTGGATGAGGTTCCACCACAGGATGAGATGCCTTCTTTACTACAGGTCAATCTTCATAAATCTCAGTGTGAATTTAATGCTTGTAAAAAAAGTCTTGGACATCAAGGCATGAAAAATGTCCCCTTTTGGTCTCCGGGCTTCTACCGCTCCCCTGCAATCGGAGCTCGCCTGGTATGCTTTATCTCCTCTAAGTCTGCTTGCGTAATCATGAGTAATTTCTTCGAATGTACTCTCATGAAATTAACTATATTCTATGAAACACGCTCCCAAACTGGAGTACATTGTAGATGTGTTCAGACATGAACTGTTAACAAAGTTGGTACATTTGGTAGCAATAAAATAATGTACATCTGTGTTCCTCTTTATATCGAAATGTCCACTTTCGACAGCGCTATGTGTACATCTGACATACCTTTAGATGGAGTTTTTTGGTGATCAATTAAAATCTCTAAGAGGGGTTTGTTAAAGTACGAGCTCTGGAATGGTACAAATTTTTCAAGAAAATTCAAAATAACTGGTTTCCTGTCTTTTTTGTACATTCCAAATATTAAAATTTTTCTCTGGCAGAAAATGGGACATTATATGTTGTCACGAGGTAGCGTTAAAACTGACACTCTAGGTTGCTATATAAAGTTGATGAGACATTGACTCTTAACATATATTGCAAATGTGAACCTGATCTGACATTGCATGGATGGTTTATTAACAATTGCCTGTTTATGGAAATGCCATAAACGGACGCTGTATGCATATCGTTTAACAATGTTTAAAACTTTCACAATTTAACATCCCAGATGCCTTGAGATAAGACTGATGGAGTTTGGAGATGAATAGATAAAATCTCTAGGTGGAGTTCGTTAAAGTATGACATTAGCAAAAGTGGACATTTTAAGAAGTTTTGGCATAAAAGCTGACATCCTGTTGATTTCGGAAAAAGTGATCCAATCGATTTTGTACCATACACATGTGTGCTGAATTTCAGTACAACACCTGTTGAAATCCATTAGGTGGCGCAATACAGCATTTTGCCACACCCTATTTTCAATCAGACATCAATTTTTTTTACCAGTTTTTAAGTGATTGTGTGTGAAATTCAGTGACTTTTCTGGTATGTTTAGGCCTCTTTGTATGTTTATTTCACAAGCAATTTCTGAAAAAAAAAAAAAATTCTGAATCTCATACAAACCAAAACTCCATAAATGAGAACATCTAAAGATTGATAGGGCACCCGTCAGGTACAACCAGTAGAACCTGGTCATACTCCTCCCATCCAGAAGTAAGGTATATATGAAGAGTATGTTCCTGAAAATACCATTTTGACAGATCTCCGGGTCGTAACACTTTCACGGGTGAGAAATTAGTAACATTGGCACAGAAATTTCATTTTGTCATTTGTTTGTTATCAATGATGGAAGCATTTTACGAATGAATTTTTTTTTTTCCCTGAAGGATAAAAGATGTCTATCTTCAACAAGTTTCTTCAGAAAATTAGCAATGATGACAGCAGCAAGGTAACTGTAGAAGAACACAAATGTTCTTTAAAGTAAATCTCACATTACTAAAACTAACACTCTATAATGTTTTTTGTAGGGTTATAAAGGAGGTGCAGAAACGACTTACTTTGGAACGGTGACTGCCTCCAGGAACTTTAATGCCAGCAATGATGCAGCACAACTGAAGAAAGCCATTGAAACCAAAGGTAAGCATGTAGAACAGTTCCTGCGCACTAAAGTATTATCCATTCCCTCGTAAAAAGACTTTTGACTGCAATTTAATCTATAAATTAAATCAAAGATTGTATTTGGTTGTAAATGTAGAAGGAAGCATTGGGAGAACATTCTGATTTTGTAGCTAGGCGTATCCACTCAGAAAAAATCACTTGATTTGACTTAAGTTTGTTTCTTTTATGTAGATATAAAATGTTTAAAGCAGTTCTGGTGTTGTAAAAGTGTGAAGGACACACCCCAGGAGTACCTGGAAACCTTTCTTTGAATGCGTTCCTCGAACTACATGTAATACCTGAAATGCTCATAGCTTAAAGCAGATATCTCTAAAGTGAGGGTTTTCTAAGCTAATATTTTTTTCGTTATGGAGCAGGGTTGTAAAAAATGTTTGACTTGTCACTTGACAGTTTCTTTACACAAATCATGTAAAGCTATTTCCACTATTTTCAAACATAGTGTTGATGTTTGAAACATTAAGCATTTAAAGGTTACTTTTGGCTCCCTGTTAAACTTCTTCTGATAGAGGAGATCTGTGGTCCTTGCTTGGGGCTTGTTAGTTCTCCCTGTCCTTTACTGGTAAGTTCTTGTGTCCTTGTGAATCGCAACAAGGGTGTCTAGGGTGTCTGTCACCCTCCATTTGCCCCGATGTATGCTGGGAAAAATGGTAGACACTAATGATGACACATGTATCAGCTGTCTCTAGAGTACAATGGGTTAAAATAAGTACTGTAGCGGGTTGGCGACAGACACGGACACATCAACATGGTTCAAAGTCGCTCTCTGCATTTTTAATTGGATAAGTAAAATTCAGTCTGCAGTCGAGTGGTGGTGAGCAGGTCAGGTGAGAAAGGGCTCTGGGCAGCACGCTGGGAGTACTACGGGGTGCTTTCACCCCTCTCAGTCCAGTGGCCTGTGGGTTTCTGGACAAGAGGTGTGGGATCTTGCTGTGCTGGTGCGGCCGGCATTCCCCAGGCTCCGAGCTGACTGGGCCCGTCTCTACTGCAGCACAATAACTCAGCTGGTGGCGACACTCTAGACCCGGTTGGTGGGCACCTCCTGGGCTCCTTGGCTCTCGATGACTCTTGCAGCATCCATCGCTGCTCCCGATGGAGAGAAATGGTGGCTTCTCTTCACCGGCTGCTTTCATTCTGACCAAATATAACTGATATACACAATAAAATTAAGTAATTAAGTCTTTTTTATAAGTGTAGCAACCTTACCATTACACCCTGCTCCTCTACAGATGCTTTCTCTTCAATTATGGTCCAATCCTATCTTTCAGCATTAAGTTGCATTACTCACTATCAAGGTTTCTCCTTGACAATTTTGGGAACCTCATGTTGAAGTTCTCCAAGGTATCAAAACAAGGTTCCTATGTCTGCTCTAGAAGATCTCCCAGATTTTGGAAGGATCCAGAAAAGCAAACTTTCTGTTTAGAAAAAACTTTGTTTTCCTCTCATTAAGGAGTTGATGAAGCTGCGATTCTGGAGGTGCTAGCGAAGAGGAGCAATGCGCAGAGACAGCAGATCAAGGCAGAATATCAACAAAGTGTGGGAAAGGTAAGAATGGTCATATCTTTCTTCTCTGTGAACCTTTTCATTCGGGATACTCCTTTTCATAGTATTAAGACATTTCTGACAAACAATTAATACATTTTTTTCACTTCTTATTAGGGGTGTAACAATATATCGTTGGACAATGTATCACTATACAAAATTATCATATTTTGGAACTAGGGAGAGTTGTAAAGCATTTGCTTTTTGGAGTGATTCTAGTCACTTCTGAAACTTCTTTACATTGTCTTCTTGTTTTCTGTAATATTTGCTTAGACAAAATTTTCCTTTACTTACATTTTAAATGAGAAAGATTATAAAATTAACTGCCTCCATCTTAGAGTAACAAAAGAGTATTTAATGCAAACATTAGCACAGCCCCCTAGTGGATGGATGATATCAAATGCTCTCAAACAAATCAAACCAGACCCTAGCTTTCTTAGCTTTGTGGTCTCTAAACATTTTTAATTCCATTTATTTAAATGATGGTTCATTAAATAAACAGTTTCAAGAGTTGGTTAAAACTATTGTCGTGAAATATGCATATCGTATTGTGGATTATTTATTTACAGTATCTCTTTATTATCTTTCTAACTCCTTCATTTATTTGTTGGCTAGGCTAAGTCTTTTCTTTTTTTTTAAATATTATTTTGCGATGAAAATAACCAGATGCCCTCGTTTGCTAAATTATTATCTACAACTTATCTTTTTTCTGAAAACAACCAAAAGTGATTTTGGAAACAACCTTTCTATTATATTTACAAATGAAGTAATCTTTTAGTTACAGTTAAAAAAGAAAAGCTCATTCTTTTAAGTTAGCGACTAAAAGTTAGGTTTTTTTTTTCAGAAATTTTTTGAAAGTTTTCTGGTCAATTTGTATTTAAGTATGTTCCGTTTTAATGCTGTAAAGCTTGTAATTTCTCTGAGATAAGCTTTCTTTATTAGCAATAGTTCTACATTTATCTTCCACTGGCTTTCAATCATTTTTCTGCAGTAAAGTGTTAGAATTTTCTCCTATCTTTCTAATTTCATATATTTTTATTTGTATTATGATTTGTGTTCTTTTGGCACAGAAAATAATATGTAATTAGTCTTGAAATCCATATATTGATGTAGAATAGACCAACGTTTTATATTTGTTTTAATATCAATAAATGGATATATATTATATTATTGATGTATTAAGTGAATATTGTGATTTCAGTGACCTCTCTTGACCTTTTAACATTTAGGAATGTCTTAAACGTTTTTGATGCATGTTACCAGCAGGGGGCAGTTGCAACTCACATTTACTGTCCTCTTAATCATATTTTGACTTGCTATCTTTTCTTCAGTGCATTGTTCATTAGCAATCTTGGTTTCCAAAAAAGATTTTTACAAAGTTTGTCATTTCTTATCTGAGTCAGCCTCTTGCGGATGCTCTGAAAAAGGCTCTGAGTGGACATTTTGAAGATGTGGTTCTGGCTCTACTGATGACTCCACCTGAGTATGATGCTTTTGAGATGCATAGAGCCATGAAGGTCTGATCGTTTTCCATCATTACATTAACATTGAATTCCTCTGTAAATGTATTTTAATTGTTTTTATTTATTCATCAGGGTCTTGGTACAAATGAAGCTGTATTAAGTGAAATTCTTGGGACCAGGTCGAACCAGGAGATAGCAGCACTGAAGATTTCTTTTAAAGAATGTAAGATACAGACCCTTTCTAGCAGATCAAATCAAGCAGATGTGTTAACATCATTTTTCATGCAGGCTATGGAGAGTTGTTGGAAGAAGATATTAAAAGTGAAGTAAGCGGACACCTTGAAACTGCTCTACTGGCCCTGTGCAAGGTACACATGTCTATCTTTTCAGGAAATAGAGAACTTCAGATGAAAATCACATTTATCCAGGCATTTTAAGAGAAACATGGTTCTTTAGTGTCCACAACAGATCTTTAATCATCAAAATCCAGCCAGAGGTTATTTGTTAAACACCAATTCCAATCCTCGACAGACATCGATGCACACCTTGTGAATCATCTGTGGATATTCGGCTGGTCCACGCTAGATTTATAGAACATAACATTGGTAGTTATTGCAGGACAATGTGGACATAAACCTGAAAGAAGGAGAGTAGCTCATTATTGATTAAAGGGTCATGAACGGAGTTATTTTAAGAGGTTAAAAGGGAGATGACAGTAAAGTTAGTAATTTACAAATTTAATAAAATACTCTACATTTGTGTGAAATGTTCATGTGACGCCCTGTTTATAACACCAGTTATCTGTATATATATGTCAAACCTCAGGCTACCAGAAGTGAAGACAAAAACATTGACGATGGACTTGCAAAGAGTGACGCAAAGGTATTGCTCCATAACAGATCTGTTTACTGATATTTAGCCTTTATTTTTAAAGTTTTAATACATTTAAGGTATTGTTTATTATTTTTATAGTTTTTTACGTTGATCAATTTCTTTCGTGCTTTTCTACTTAACTTTTGATTGAGTGTGTTTGCTCTTCATCTCACTTTAATCTTTCTCTAATATTGTTACAGTATAGGTTTGATATGAACCTCTCTCATTTCAAATAGTTGTGGAAATCTTTGTTGTTTTGTGGACTAATTATTTATTTTGAAAATATACAAATTTCCAGCTATTTACATTAAAGTAATTTCAAAGTGACAACAAGTCACACATTAGCGTATCTATTTAAAGAATTCCATTTAATGAAAAAAATCTAGTTAAATATCAAAGTTGCAAGCAGTGATCAAAGGGCTCGAGCATCTTTGGCACCATCACCTCTCGGCAGCCAGTTTGCCCTAAGGCCAAATTTTACTAATCCATTCAAGTGAGAATTGTTATTTCAATATTAATTTGGCCAATATTCCCGTCACCTATGTCAAAGTTGGTAAAAAAAATCAACCTTATCAATAGTAACTATTGTATTTCCTGTGGCCACCAGGTGGCACTAAAGCAGAGTATTAAAGTAAAGTAGAAAAGTAAAAAAAGCTTTGCACTTTAACATTACAGCACGCTTTAAGACAAGACTGATGGAGTTTGACACTGCACAGTTCATTAAAGTACAACACAAGAGAAAGTGGCCATTTTACAGGTTTTTACAAAATAGCAGACAAACATAACAGATCCATATTACTTGTATTTAATTCTTGGTACCCCACACTTGTGTGTTAAATTTAATTTGCCTACAACAGACTGCTAACGTACCATAATTTGGCAAACATTAGGTGGCGCTATAGAGCCATTTGGCCACACCCACTTTTGAACCCCAATCAGAAGTACATTTTCGCCGGTTCTGACATGTGTGTGAATTTGTGTGACTTTTCGAGCACGTTTAACCCCTCAAAAATACATAGAATACCACAAATTAATAATACCATAAAACAAAAACATCTGAATTATTACAGTTTAAACAAAAAAAGTCCATGTGCTCATGGCCAAAATGAAAGAAACCATTGAATTCAAAAGGTTGTAATAACTGTAATTTCTCGATTGATCACTTGGGACTGGTGTCTAGCTTGGGAAGATTCCCATTGACACACTGGTAAAGATGCTAATTTCCCCTCATGGCGGACTGGGCAGTCTGAGGTTTAAACCTTATTGCACTAAGGCACTTCACAACGTCCACGTACCACCTTGGTTTGCCTCTTTTCCACCCCTTGACCATTTTTGAGCAGTGACATTTTTCCTACAAGGAAGTGGCAGGCAAGGAAGATTTTTTGAACCCATAGATTACAACACACATGCTACGTCCAGTAATCAATGGTGATGGCACGCACCGCACCGCACCAGTTTTACAACAAACAGAAATGGAGTCCCACCACTTGGGGGACTGCGCTGATATGCTCCAGAAAACCTCAGATCAAGATGTTTATAATGTACACCCAGTTTGCTCTCGATACACTAAGAGATATAAGAGTCTTACCACAAATTGAACACCATTCTTAGATCATCAGAATAGTTGATAGTAATTCTATGGTTTGGGACACACTAAATGTTATTTTGCAGACTTTATAGAGTTAAAGTTAGTGAAATTAATAAAATGACACAGGTGCCTAAATATATGCACGTCCAAATTTTTTATTTATTAAACACTCTACAAAAATCATAGAAACTTTAATTCACTTATTAAATTTCACTTTGTCAGTCTGCTAAAATATAAATTGAACTGGAATTTCTAATCCAGACAACCAATGGTTTATAAAAGAAAATCACTTGCAGGGGTGAGATTTGTGAAAACCTGATGGACTGGACATCTACAAGAAATGACCTCTGAGATTGCTTCAGGTTAACATTTAATAATGTGTAATAATCCATTTGAAATCATTTTAAAGTAATATTATGTCTACTCGGCAATAAAAAACACAAAAAATTAAATGTCACTGTTTGATTTAAAGTGCCGTGATGCAAGTTTAAAAAAATTAATCTTTTTCTGAACATTTTAACAAAGCATTTGTACTTAATAATCCTGAAGTTCAAACCTCATTTTCTCAGGCTCTATTCGAGGCAGGCGAGCATCGTGTTGGAACAGTTTGCTCTGTTCTGATTGATGTTCTTACATCCAGGAGTGAAGCTCAGTTGTGCAAAAGTAAGTATAAAAGAACAAAGTTTGCCACCTGTTAAAACACTTATAGAATTATTCTAAATGTATTTCCAGTTTTCCAGTTTTACGGTGAACTAAGCAAGAAGGGTTTGGCCAAAGCTCTCGAGAGTGAGCTGCACGGATGCCTAGAAGACTGTCTGATGACCCTGGGTAAGACCGAGTTAAAGCTTTGTGAACTAAGTGGGTGTTTGGATGAGATTCTAGTTGTTTCAGTTTACGTAACTCGTCTCAAAGCAAAAGCAGATTTTACGGAGCTGGTTTGACCTGCTGAACATGTAGAGGGTGGTTCTCGTGCTATCTTTTAGGGTATCGATCCAACAACAAGATAAAGACAAAGAAACAATAAGAAATAAATCAAGCACTAAGAACGTTTTCTCCTCTTATCACAGTATAAACCTGACAGCATTTTTATGCTTTTAGTAAAGTCTGCCTGGAACAAACCTGCCTTCTTTGCTGAAAAGCTCCATCTCGCTATGAAGGTAAAGGAATCCATGGAATGCACTTCACTACATCCTTTCAGCAGAACTTTTAGTATCCTCTGATTGCATATAAACACATTTTCTCAATTTTTGTAGGGGTTAGGAACCAACACTGGCACCCTGACCAGAATCATTGTGAGCCGTTCAGAAATCGACCTGCTGAAAATTATTCAAGAATACAAGAGGATGTATGGCAAAACCCTCCAGGAAGCCATTCTGGTGAGTCCACACAATGACAAGCTTACCTTAATGAGTCCAATATGGCACGGCAGGTTACAGTGCTCTCATAGATTCGTTTTATTATGTGTACCCATAATAACTGAAAGGAGGAACCAGATCAAGGCCAGGAGTTGGACTAGGTGGTGCAATGGTGATCCAAGCATTATTTTTTTCAGCTAATCTGCTAACTTTTCACTTTCAATCAAGGTTAGAAGAATTTGACTTTTGAAGTGCAGATGAGCTTCACTTCAACCTGCTTAGCTTTTTTTGAGAATATGAATATATTTCTAGTCAAGTGAAGTCACTCTCTCCTCAGTGGCACCTGCACCTTTTCCATCCATTTTCATTGCATTAAAGTCGAAATGTGTACTTCAAGACCACAAGTCCATGTCAATGTATGATCTTTGAACACCTGATGACAAATAATCCACCTTAAATTTAGTATTTTTCAAGGGGAAGCAAATTCGTCATATTTTGATGACCCACGGGACAACAGCTTGTTTCCATTCAAAGATATGACAAAAACTTATGCGCAAAACTTGAATATTGCATGAAATATTTGAAAACAACGTATAAAATACTTTAAAATAACATACTTCCTGATAAACTGGCACTAAATATCAACAGAAATATGAAAGTTGATGCATTAGGACAAGGCTTTTTTTGTGTACATAATAAATTACTTGCGTTTTAGAACACATAGACGAAACGCAGTATGCGCAGTTATGTCACCTTGCTTTTGTAGGTGGGGGACAGCTCTTTGGGAACGCAGCCGGTAAAGACAGTTCTGGGAATTTATTTAGTAAATGTGTAAATTGCATTGGGATTTATTCTGTAAATACGTTTCCGTCAAAGTTTATGTACATTTTTCTTATCAAATAAAATGTTTATCCCATGGCAGAAATGAGCCTTCACCTGGCTGAGAGAGAGAGACAGTCTTGAGGAAACAAACAGCACAGAAAACCATTGTAAAAAAGAAGCTTCTTTATTGATGATTCACAGTGAGAAGACCACGAGCACAGAGAACAGCGTTCTCAACGTGAACATGTCAGACAGTTTCTGGAGCCCTCTATTTGTACCATGAAGACCATCCTCCTGTGCGTCATTCATGTCCTTCTGATTAGAATCTTACGCATATGGGATGTTGGACGCCAGAGTTGGCTCCAATGTTATGGCGCTTGGTCTGGTGTTTTGGGACATGGAGATATTCATATCTTTATATCATGGAGCACAGGAGCATAGCATTTCAAGGAACAGTACAAGATGTTAAGAGTCAGTTGAGTGGCATTGAGATATGATTAAGAAAAATATGAAACAAAATCACAATGAAAGTGTCTACATGAAGAATAAAGAAATCATAAGGCACAACGATCTTCTTTCCATTACAATCCTACAAAAATGTACGCTGTTTCCAACCAGGTTTTTTAATGCGACATTCCATAATGCGACTATGTGATGAAACGCAGCAAATGGTCCGGTTCTGATTGGCAGAGAGTCTCTGTGATGTCATCAATGCTCCTTTGAAAATAAGGTTTATTAGGTTGTTGTATTTCCGTGTTCCTTTATGTTTCTTATCTGTTAATTTTGTTTAATGCCACAAATTCCAAGCATTTATAAGAATGATGTTGCACAGGATGTGGACGATAGAACCATTTGACGTCTGGTCTTTTGAAAAATGGTTTGCGATTACAATCCACGGATGTTTAATGTTAGGCAACAGATTGCTTAATTAATCTACACAATTTCCGTTTACTTGTTAAACACAACATTTCCCTGCTTTAATGGAAAGTTACCTGAAGAGGGTGTATTTTAAAGTCTGACAGCTAAATCTATTTACACAGGAAGTCTGGGACAGAAGTAAAAAAGGGATTTGTTAATATCCACCTGCTCCATCTTTTGTTCTTTAGTTTTGACTTTAGTTTTTACATTTTTAAACATTTTATTAATGTTTATAGTTGAACGACTTCAAGTCTGCAGCCAATCGAAAAGTGTGTCAAAACTATCAGCAAATGATCCAATCATGTTGATGCCACGCTGAAATAGTTCAGTTTATTTCTGGAGCCATCTTTAAAAGCATATTTCTTTGTGTTCAATTCAAAGTTTATTTGTACAGTTCCACACAACACTGGTGGAAGACCTAATGTACTCAATATAGACGTCAAAATACTTGTAAACAAGCCAGAAAAGAGTTCTGTGCTAATCGACAACTTCTACTTTCATCATTTAAGTCATGCATTCAGACAAGATTTTTTTAATTTACTGCGACCTGTCCAGGGTGTACCGCCGCCTCTTGCCCAATGTGCCTTGGAGATCCCCGGTACCCCGGAATTATTGGGTTGGAAGACAAATGATTGGCAAGTGACCATGGCAAAAAAGGGATAATCAATGGACAGCCGTGCTTTGGCTGTTTTAACCGCATATAACCGAAAGCACAGCTGACTGTTGCCACACCAACCAAAAAAAGCTGACTGACTGTTTATCCCTCATGAACATGAAGTAGTAGAATCCCAAAGAGAGCAAGTGAGCATGAAGGGGGTTTAAAAAGAAGACAGCTTGACGTTGGGGAGATCTTTGTAAACCTGTGCAGGGAGGAAATTTTAATTGACAGATCTTTACACACTATTGTGTTATACAAAGCAATAGCTGCATTTTCTTTTAATGTAAAAAGATAAACAATTATTCTTAGCTTAAAGAGAGCACCACTGCCTCAGAGAGCACTTAAATACGCCTACATCTTACATCCCAAACAGACATATTTGATCTTTATATCTTAAGCCAAACAAGCGAACATTATTTAGCATTAAATTTCATTTAAAGATGAAATATAATGCTTCATGAAAAGTTACTCTGAGACATTCAGCAGGGTATATATATATGTATATATACCACTTGCATGGTCACTTGTATATATGTACAAGTTTACAACATATATACAAGTTTTGTAGTTTAATTGTTATATCGTTTATCTTTAAATTTTTATCCAACAATAAATCATCCCAAATGTCATTTGCCTTTGTTTTACAGAAAGAAACAAGTGGAGATTATGAGAAGATTCTTCTGGCTCTGTGTGGGACTCAATAATCTTTGAGACATTTCTGGTTTATTAAAATGTAAAGAAATGTAGTGTTCTTACACGTACGCCTACTGTAATAATTCAATTTGAATAAATTCAGTTACAGCAGACACATTAACATATTATTGTTCATTTACACTGTGTGATTTCCTTGACTCCCAGACACGTTTTACATTGTAATTAAATCATTTCTTGATGTTATTCTTGTAACTGTAAAAAGTAATTATTTGAGGTGGAGACTCTTTCATGATTAAAATCTATTTCACCACCCCCAATCTACTAATAAACTAAACTAAATTATTCCACTGCAGCTTTTCTCCTTGTATCTACAACAGAACAGTGTTTTTACATTTAGATTTGAACTTTAGATTGTGCTTGACTTCAGCAACACATTAATTAGAAGTCTGCGAGATGTTATTCAGACAGGTACAACCAGATCAGCCTGGTCTCACCCTCCACCCAAGATCTTTTTTTTTTCAATGGGTGTGAACAAAAGATAAAAAGACTGGTTCTCTTCCAAAAATCACTGCCTTTTGGAGACATCTCACACCCGGACAACAGGTGAGCAATGAATTCGTTTAAAGAAAATACTAACAATGAACAAAGTTTCTTACTGTTGAGACTAATGCCTTTGGATTACTACTAATATAATTTCTCAAATAAATTTAGTATCTTCAAACTTCAAGATGGCCTTTTTCCATAAACTGTTCCAGCATGTCAATGAAGAAAAGGTCAGCAAATGGAATTCCCCTCATATGACCAAGCCTTTGCCGTTGTCTCCTTAATAATGTTTGTATTTGTCGCTGTCGTATTTCAGGGTTTTATTGCTGCTCCTCCTGCTGTAGACGCAGGATACTTTGGAACAGTTAAGGCTGACCCAAACTTTAAAGCCCAGAGTGATGCTGAGAAATTAAAGAAAGCCATCGAAACCAAAGGTAAAGCATGGCAACATTGTTTAAGACATTTGAGATCAAAGAAGACTAAATGAAAATAAAGAAAAGTGTGGTTCTTTTCCACCTAAACTTGTGAAAAACCATTGATTTACTGTTTTAAATCTATTCTGCTATTTCCAGAACAAGAGTTTCCATATTTTATACCATACGTTTTCTATTTGAAACTTATGTTGTTGTAAAATTTGTCAAAAATTAAACACTGATATTTCCTAGGCTGATACTATAATCCACTCTTGGATAATAATCAATTAATTGTTTTAGCAAAATATGGCTTGAGCAGTAGAGGGGATACAGATGTACCTTTCTTTCCAATGATGAAATAATATTATTGCTGACAAATGGGTGGGCTAAGTCATTCCTGCTGGTTTTTTTTCCAGCCCTGCTTCAGAACAAATACGAGCAGCATTAAAGAAACCCAGGAGAGCTTAATTAGTAGAATCAGGTGTGTTTTAGAATTAAGGTTGCAACTAAACCCTCCTTGCCCACCTCTGGTCTGTAGATTAACCTTAAATTTACTAAGTTCAAGCAAACATTGCTGCCTATAAGGATGGAAATGCATAGTGGAAGTGCATTTACGCTTATAAATTTGCCATGGACAACAAGCACATATGTCCAAACGTATGTCTGATGACTAGTTGAAAGTGACTAGGTGTGCAGTGTGAAGAGAAGTAATTAGGCAAACAGGAAAGAAACAAATCAGGAAAAGAAGATTTTAATAGATTAAACTGACATCGCATTTCTTTGGAACATGGTAACCAGCCATGGTCATGGGTGGTAAACTGGTCATGGGTGGACATTGGATTTTGGCGTGGATTATAAACAGATACTAACTGTATATGAATAACTGTAACTGAATAATGCATGATACTAACTGTTTTATCTAGATTGAATGGTGACCTATCTAGGGTGTAACCCAGTGACCCTTTCCAAGAATAAGAGCCAAACTGGGGTCATTGCCTTGTTGTAACTTTTCAAAATTTAATTTGATTTCAAAACTTAATCCAATAGCAAACCTTCTTAAGTTTTCTGAATGGGTATTTATACTAAACTAATTAAATCTCTGAAGTAATTTGATTAACAGAATAGATTTTTTTAAATGACGCTCCAAAATAGCGTCACAAAATCATCAAATATGTAAATAAGAAATTGAGAGAACTTTCCTTCGCTATTCCAAAGATCCAAGTGATGCAACTTCCTGCTGATAAACTTAGTGGTGGTGGGTTAGTGTAACAGCAATGAGTAAAAAGCTGGGGAAATGACTAAAATGTATTTTTTGATAACAGAAATTATAGATGTTCTATTTAAAACAAAGATTATACATGAATCTACATATCAGTTCAAGAGGTTCTTTATAAAAGATCTCAATTATTATATTTTATGGTAAAGTGTAGCATCAGAGACTGGGGACAAGTAATAAATGCTATTTTTGCTATTGTTTTATGTAAATTGTATGAATATTTTACGTTATAGCTTAATTAAGCTATGAGAGTTGTAGTACAATTTGCTTAGTACTAAAATGTATTTATTAAGTAATATAAATGCTTATTTATGCATATGAAGTCCCAATAACAAAAATGGCAGCCATTCGGTGGAATGCCTCATAAACATGTTGGGTGGAGAATTATCTGATTATTTTCATTGTTGACCATTTTCTCCTCCAATCAAGGTGTGGATGAAGCTGCGATTGTAGAGGTGCTAGCAAAGAGGAGCAATGCACAGAGACAGCAGATCAAGGCAGCTTATCAGCAAAGTACAGGGAAAGTGAGTATTTGCTTGATATTTATTAGTAAACTGTATCATGATTAGCTGGAGATCCCTTGTCACTCCATTCCCCACAATCCCTTTGTGAGAAGGTGTAGTAACCTGGGATGAATTCAAAACAGCACACTGATTTATACTAATGCATGCAAAACACAGTAGGTGCATGAGCCATTTGTTCAAATTCATAGAATTGTAGACAGGTGAATGGTTTCTTCTGGTGGGAAACCAACGTGTCCACACTTCTCAGTTCCATGATGCAGTGTGTCTAATCCAGAATATTAAAAATGCCTTACATTTCATGAAGAATATACGTGATCAAAACAAATGCCTTGTTGACTACTGCATGGATTCAACTGCAAGGCCTGTGAATCACAAACTGGGACTACATTTCCCAGAATCACCTGCAAAACCCCAGCATAAGAATCTACAGGTGTGATCAATCAAGTACCACTCCTTCTCCTACCAAGGGTGGAGGAAACACTGTTAAGAAGGGAGAGGTGTGGCTACGCAGCTATGAAACATTTCAAACAGGTAATGTTGATTTACATCAAAACCATACAGACGTCAAGCAAACCAGAAAAACAAGGAAACGTAGGTATGTGTGAGTCATCAAAGCACAAATACATAGTGAGCCACCACAGTCGTTGTACTGTGCCGATTAGAGACACCTGAAGCTGGTTAAGCAGCTGAAGGTGATCAGGTTACTATTTGCATTGACACAAACAGTGTGTTGTGGGTAATGGAGTTGAGATTCATCAGCTCATCCAGCTATTCATGCTACAGAAATCTTAACAAGATTTTTATTTTTTAATATGATTAATTTTTAAACCAGTTTCCATTTTTGCATAATCATGTGTGCATGAATGCATAGTGCATACACAGTGGTACCCCATGTAACGAATGCTTCGAGTTACGAAATGTTTGACATACGAAAGATCTCCCTTGAAATTATTTTCTTTGAGATACGTAGAAAAATTAGAGATACGAACAATAACAAACATTTCTGCTCTATTTTCCACTTGTTTGTTTCATGCTGTTGAAGAAAGTGTACTTTAAAGGGCTTATATGCCTTAAAAGACTTTGAATCAGTTTTAAATCCAGTGAAACATTATGTATAGATTACCAATAATGTACTATAACAAATGTTAGAGTCAAGATGTTGTAAAAAAAATAATGTTTAAAACGTGGAAAGTGCTGTTCTGTAGCACAAGTTAGCGAAACCATGTGACGCGCTCTCTCCATCCCTTCTCACACGCTCGGTATTCTTTATGCTCGTGCTTGAAACCGTGTTGGTGTCAGTAATTCGTGAAATATCTTGAGAAACTTTCATACGTAGTGCTGTAATGTCTTCCGCCACCTGTTCCACCACTTCCGACACATCGCCAAAGTAAGGTTTCACATTTGTGTAAGTATTACGTATTTTGCTTTAACAATGTGTAGATTTAAGGATTGAAGAAACGTTACTTGATTTTTCTCTGGTTATCCATTTTTATCAACTTATACTGTTTGTACAAGATTAGGTGTTTTACTTGTAAAACTTGCTTTGACATATGAAATGTTCGACATACGAACGTCACCCTGGAACGGATTAGTTTCGTATCTCGGGGAACCACTGTACTGACATTTTGGATACTGCACATAGATGTAACTGTCACAATCCAATTTGTTTTTGCTTGGCCCATGTATCACAATGAATTACTGTTGATAACCAAACTGTATAAAAACATATCAATCACGATGAATGGGAGGTGTTTATTTATATATTTATTAAACACATCGTAGGAGAATAATACAAAATGCAATAATAAAAATGTAAAAAAGGAATTGCCGCAACACAGTGGAAATCCCCCTGCCTACAAGGGGGCAGTTAGTCTGGAAATGAGAATAAAAAATATGTAAATAAAGGCATTGTAAATATATTTAGAAATAAATAAATAAAAGAACAAATAAAATTATAGTCAAATACAAAATGTAATTGATATATGTTGCATAGATATAAAGTAAAATTGGAAAAAAGTGCATGAATTAATAAATTAATAAAATAATAATGACAAATAATTAGGTTGAAGTAAGCCACATAGTTACCATGTGAACAAAAAAATGCATAGAAATGCATCCATAAATAAATGTGGAAATGAATACACAGAAATGCAATTCTTGAAATGTTTTATTAATCAATTTTATTAATTTAGTTTTTTTTATAAATCATATAAAAAAAACTATGTAAAAGTAGTTTTTTAAAAAAAAATATCTAATTGCATTAGCTTTAGCCAAAGAGTCAGGGGAACTTTGTTTTTGGAATTTCGAATACAAAAATAGTTCTGAATTTAAGTGAATTTCATCAATTTTCTGCAGACAGACCTAGCCATTGATACAGAAGCAGAAGAATAAACAGAAAAATAAAACCAAACAAAACAAAATGTGTTTGCAGCTTAGCATCTAAATAGTTTATGTTAATTGAACAATTTGATTTACTGCTCTTTTTAGGCGCTGGCTGATGACCTGAAAAAAGCTCTAAAGGGAGATTTCGAGGACGTGGTTCTGGCTCTACTGATGATTCCACCTGAATACGATGCTTTCGAAATGAAAAGAGCCATGAAGGTATTCCACATGAAAAAAATGTGGATTTGAATCGAGACACAAATGTTTACTGATAACATTTTATGGTTTTGTAATTATTAGGGTCTAGGAACAAATGAGCATGTTCTGAATGAAATTTTGGGAACCAGAACCAACAAGGAGATCACAGCACTGAAGACTTCTTTCACAGAAGGTGATGCTTTACCCTGTTCTTACCAAATGCAGCTTTACTTAGAAGCATGTTTATTCTGTACAGTCTATGGAGAGATGCTGGAAGAAGACATTAAAAGTGAAGTTAAAGGACATCTGGAAACTGCCCTGGTCAATCTGTGCAAGGTACACCTGCAAATACAGTTTTGCATGTTTATGTGAAGTGATTATTACCCTCAAGAACAATCTTATCATTTCAGGCTACTAGGAGTGAAGATCGTAACATCGATGATGCAAAGGCTAAGAGTGATGCAAAGGTAATACTTCATACTTTCACTTTGAACTTCTCTTACAAAATTACATTGTGTTTATTATTTACTTTATTTTTCATTATTTTTATATGTTTATTATTTACATTATTATTAATGTAAAAGCAGTCTCATCATTGATTAGTTCAGACTAAAACACAACGATTTTGTAAAAAAAGCTCGTCGATAACGCTATTGTGATCCTGATTTCAGGCTCTGTACGAGGCAGGAGTAAATCGGATTGGTACTGTTTGCTCTGTTCTCATTGACATCCTCACTAACAGAAGTGATGCTCATCTCTGCAAAGGTTCACATATTTTGTTGACGTGATTATTTGACAGTTTAACTAATATTTATCGAGACTAACAGCGATGCTTTCAATTACAGTTTTCCAATACTATGGTCAGTTCAGCAAAGATGGTTTGGCCAAAGATCTGGAGGGAGAGCTGCATGGAAACTTTGAGGACTGCTTAATGACAATAGGTACACTAACCAAGGCTTTTTTTCAAGCAACATGAACGATTGTGACCCTCCTCTTAATACTTGTTAACCTCTAGAATGTTTTATAGCAATAAGGTTTGTGTAAAATGTTTTGTTGACTTGTTTAATAGCTTTAGAATTATTTTTCCTCCCCTCATCTCAGCTCCTTATATATACATATCCAGATCACCCACTATTTTATAAGTGTATGTGTCGGCATCTCCAATAGAGCCTACCGACGACGGACACAATGGTGGTCCTTTGCACGCATACATACATTCGTTTATACAACAAAAATGAGTTGTAAATTAAGATGATGAATACAAAAATGACAATTTGATTAATCTTGATGAAAATCTCCAAGAATCAGAGTGTGTGTGTGTGGCTGTGTGGTCAAAAACTGCAACCACCACATTTCCAAAACTACTGAATCACTCTATTTCCCTCTCTTCAGTCTCTCCAGACTGCAGCACCTTGATTTTTGAATGAAATGCAAAATTTGAGCAACAGTCCAGTGCTGCTTCTCTGTAGCCCAGGTCAGGCGCTTCTGCCGCTGTTTCTAGTTCAAAGGTGGCTTGAGCTGGGGAATGCGGCACCTGCAGACGCCTGTACTCAATAGCTCTGGATGTTTCTACTCCAGACTCATTCCACTGCTTCCGCAGGTCCCCCAATGTCTGGAATTGGTCCTTCTCCATAATCTTCCTCAGGCTCCAGTCACATCTTCTCGTTGTGCAGCATTTTCTGCCACACTTTTTCCTTGCCACAGACTTCCCACTGAGGTGCCTTGATACAGCACTCTGGGAACAGCTGATTCGTTCAGAAATTTCTTTCTGTGTCTTACCCTCTTGCTTGAGGGTGTCAGTGATGTTCTTCTGGATGGCAGTCTTACCCATGATTGCGGTTTTAAGTAATGAACCAGGCTGGGAGTTTTCAAAAGCCTCAGGAATCTTTTGCAGGTGTTTAGAGCCAATTTGTTGATTCAGATGATTCAGCTTGTTTAGAGAACCTTTTCATGATATGCTTGGGTATTCATGATCATTTTATGTCAATCATCAATATTAAAAACAATAAATGGATTGAACTACTTCATTTGTGTGTAAATTAATCTGAAATATATGAAAGTCTAATGTTTATTAGTGCACTACAGAAAATAATGAACTTTATCACAATGTGCTAATTTCTTGAGAAGGACCTATATACCATACATCCCTTACTACGAGTTTGTCATTTTGTTGTCTATTGTAAACCCTCCCCCCACAAATACAATGTTATAAACATTGGTCTTACATAGTTTGGTTGAATATATGAATTTGAGCCAAAAATGGGATCAAATTGACTTAATTCTTAATAGGAGAGTTATAAATCAAATCGTAAGTATAAATCATGATGCTAACACTTACTCCCTGTCCTTTTTAGTGAAATCTGCTTGGAACAAGCCTGCCTACTTTGCAGAAAGGCTCCAGGCGGCTATGAAGGTAAACTAAGTCTAAAAGCTTTCCAGAGTTGAGCCTGGTCAGTGGCTGTATAGGAAAACAATTTCGGAAGAGACACTTTTACATGATATTCTAATTACATGACTAATTACATTCTAATAAACTAAAACCAGGCATAAACTGTTTGGATCTTTATGTTCCTGTAAAATCCTACGCAATTTTCTCCAGGGATTGGGAGCTAACAAGGACACCCTGACTAGAATCATTGTGAGCCGCTCAGAAATCGACCTTCTGAAAATTACTCAGGAATACAAGAGGATGTATGGAAAAACCCTCCATGAAGCCATTCTGGTGAGTGTGGTATTGTAGTAAATAATTAAGAGCTGATATCCTTTTCACAACAAGCACATATGAATAAAAAAAGTGTTCTCAATGTCTGTTTTACAGAAGGAAACAAGTGGAGATTATGAGAAAATCCTGCTGGCTCTCTGTGGCACCCCATAGGGAAAAAACATTATGCAGCTAGATCAATGGTGGGCAAAGTCATTACTAGAGGGCCGCTGTCCCTCCTGGTTTTTGTTGCAGCCCTGCTTCAGAACAAATACGAGCAGCATTAAAGAAACCCAGGAGAGCTCAATTAGTAGAATAAGGTGTGTTTCATTAAGGTTGCAACTAAACCCTCCTTGCCCACCACTGGCCTAGATAATGTTAATACCTACATCTGTTGGAGAACTTGTGTATGATCAAACACTTAATTGTCTCTGAATGAATTTCTTTTACAAATAAAAGTCATTTATGCATAGATCACTATTATTTAGGGGCTTAGATGAGTCTATGTGACATTATTTGGAAAGATTAAACATATATTCTATGTATAGTAGCTGTGTGTCCATACTTTGCTGTGGTATTTCCTGGGGTAAAACAAATGTATTCAATTTTATGAGCATTTTATGATTGCATCTCCATCCTCTCTGCTGGCAAACTATAGCCTTTTTTTAAGCATTAAGAGGTTCAAATTAGAAGTATAAATAGATGTAAATATGTAGTTTATTTACATTTTTTAATGGTAAGAATTGGTCTTTCTGATAGACCAATTGGTTACTTATTCAAAAGCCTGAGTGTTTACCTAAATTAGGGAAAAAGGAAAAGCCGGTATTTAAAAAAATGGTCTTAGCTCCCTAGTCCTTGATACAGTGATCTAAGGTGACTTCTCTACTGCTGGTCCCGTCTTGAAACTGTGATGAACTAGCAGTCTGGTTTTAAAGTTATACTCCTTTAATAAGTCAACTGAAATTCATCAATTGGTCTCAAAATGGTGCATAGTCAAATCCTTAGAGTTAAATTAACTCCACTCAGGGTGTATTTGGTCCCACTCTATATAGAGTTACATCGACTGTAATGAATAATTATTTAAATGAGTTTGTTTTGTATATTTTTTTCCTAATCTTTTAATGAAAATTCCATCTTTTAATAGTGTACCTTTTGTTTTTGGATTGTTTCTATAAACAAGCGCTAATCCTAAATGCTCATCATCACAGTCTATTTTAACTCTGTTCGGAGTGCATTTAGTCCTCTGAAAAGATAACTCTTTCTCAGTCAGAATGTACTTTTTTAGTTTGAAATCGCCAATAAGCATAGAAACACCTTGGAACCAAAATGAGCAATTGACGATGTTTGGACCTTTCATTTTCCACCAGACTCTGAAACAGTGAGTATTATCTGGTTGTGATTCGTTAATTAAAGCACTTACATTGCTCACAATAGCTATGTTTTCATCCAAAGATGCCAATTAAAAATAAGAATACTGCATTAAATATTTGCAAATAAAGCACTGTTTACCTCTAATAAGTTCAAGAGAACTTGATAAACGGCTGCCAAATATTAAAATAAATAGTTGGTGCTTTAAGAAAAGACCTTTTATCGTCTATAACACGATAAAAAAAATTGGAGTGTGATTTACTCTAAAAAAGCTACTAAAGTTTTTTCACTTAAAAAACATGAGCAGTTCAAGTTTCCAAGTTAAAACTTAAACACAAGGAACAGTAGCTTTAATTAAAAAAAAAACCTTTAGTAAAGTTTATCCAGAATTTTGCAGTAAATGTTGCAGTTTATTAAAACATCATCTTAAAATATAAACAATACAATTAAAATTCCTTTATACACTTTCTTCATTATTTGCCAGTGACAAAACTGCTTTGGCCAGTGCATCGACAACCTCACAGACGGTTGGTAAAAAAAAATCACTTATAATAATATGCAAAAGTTGAGACATCCTTACTGTTTGTTCTTTCTGCGACCATCCCTGTGAAACTGTTGTCCACCTCTTCTGGAGCTGCCACTTTTATTTTATTCAAAGCAACATTTATGAGAGAGTTACCCTATGTTGGAAGGATTGCGTATTATGCTTCTACGACTATGAAAAATCCCAAAGTAAAATGTTTAATGTTATTAATCTTCTCATTATACTTTCCTTACATTAGCCTTCAGCTCACACGCTGAGGCAGAATAAAGGAATTTACCCATCAACATCACTACAGTCTAAATTCCAGACGTATATGTACTGTATGTGGACCATTTTGTTTACAAAGTCATGATCAATTCAACATTGTATTTAATAATTCAATGATGAACGGCTTTTGAGGCCTATTGTCCAAGGTTCCCGTATTTCTTGCTCGCTGTAGAAACTGATAGGACTGTAACAGGAGAAGATGAGCAACAGGCAAACGAAGCAAAGGAGCCTTCGTTGTGGTGGAGCTCTCCTCTTACTCCATCAAACTGCGTCCTTTGGCAACTTTATTTGTCCATCACTCAACATTGCAGTGTGTTGTAAACTCTTGCGCTTGGAATTCCGATGAGGAGGGTCACTGAAATATTTCTGTATGACATGGAGAACATAACCCTCTGAAGATGGCCGCTAGAACACTTCTTTTAGTTATTTTCCTTGTAGGTGGACTCCAGTGTGTCCAGATGATGTTGTATACAAACCACTGGGCTGTCAAGATTACTGGAGGTCCTTATGCTGCTGATCGTATAGCTAATAAATATGGATTTGTGAATATGGGACAGGTATGTTGTTTATATTTAAATATTTGCTTAAAATATTACGTTTTACTTGTGAGCTTTTCACCAGTTGTGATGAAATGTTGACGTTATTTTTTTCTGGAGCATTGTTGTAGATATGTAATATGTTTTTTTTAGCAGGGATCAATTTTAATGAAGGCCACACTTTATTGTAAAACTCCATTGACAATACATTTTTTTATTCATATAAAAGTCTCTTAGTCACTGGCTCCTCTATGGTTAACGTGTTTAATCATTCAAAGCTAGTTTTTGTCTTGGGTTAGATTAAATCTAATCCTTTAATTTAAAAAAAAACACACAATTTTGTATATGAGTGAAATAAGTATTTGGCCGCTATAAAATCTGTGTGAATTTAAATCTTTTTAAAGTTGGTCTTTTTATATATGTTTTTTTGTGTGTTCAAAAGGTTTTGCCCTGACATATTTTGAAAATAATGGAAGATCTGTCGTTTTCCAAAACAGCTTGAGCTGGCCATTCTAGATGCGTTTCTCCCATTGTCTGCACCATTAATGATGTTCCACTTGATTGTCTCTTCTGCTCATTCTTTGTCCGTGATTGTTGTATGTTACGTTGTGGTATTAGTCCAGTGTTTTGTGAACTCCTGAAGCCACTCGGGCTTGAATCGTACCCTATTTGCCTTGAAGCAACAACCCTTTGTATTAGCGTTGGGTTTAGGTTCGTATAATTAAAACATGGCGACTGTTGAGGTCACTTCAGCCCTTAATGTGTTCCTTTGTACCTTGGCTCTGTGTTTTAGTGATTGTTGGAATACAAAATAATGTCACAAGAGGAATGAAAGAAATTCTCACTCAATAGTTAATGTATTTTGTCCCCATCCATCATGCTTCAGCCTTTCCCTTTTGGGTGAGTGGTGTTTTTGGGTACATAGGCAGCATTTATCCACGAAACAGCTTGGTTTTGGTCTCAAATATTAACAACTCATTCATTCATTCACTTTCCAACTCGCTTATTTCCTTTTGGGGTCACAAGGCTCTCCAGCTCACATTGGGCGAGAGGCAGGGGTACACCGTGGACAGATCATCAGTCCATTGTTGGTTTTAAACAAACAATACAAGAGTTATGACTCATGATTTGAGTGGCAATTAGAATTTAAATGTGAGAAAATGCGCATGTCTCTTCCAGTTTAACTTTACAAACTCAAATTGATGCCATGTGTGCCATCTAGTGATAAGAAGGGATAACCCTTGGAGGTGCAAGACCTGTGATATGGCTTGTATTTTTCAAATTTCTGGAACTAAAAAAGTTCAATGGAACAAAAGGTTCGTGGAAAATTGTATGAGGTTTAAGAGAGGATCGCCTGGTTTTCACCTTTTTTTCACCCGTCTTTCTTTTTTGGGGAGATTTGTGAAGACTTTAGATTTTCATAATAAAACATACAACTGTTTGTTCTGTTTTTGGGATTTCTGCAGTAAAAAAGTGACAAAATGTAATATTGTGACATAAGCCTCAAAAGTACTATTTCAGGTTGTTGTAGAATTAATGTGTAATGTAATGTAGAAAAAAAATATGCTTGGGTAAAAAAAAAAATATGCCTGTGAAACCCCCTCACTTCATGAAAAATGCTCTATGATGAGGTTGAGGGCGGTGGAGATTTGGCAACTTGATCAAATATCAATGTATCTTTGAAATATGATAGAAATCAAAATGTATCAAAATAATTTATATAATCAGGATTCATCTTTGAGAGCAAGGATAGATGGTTGTCCGGCCCTAAATAGGCTCCTCTCTAACTTTGTTTATCATGAGATTTCTATGGTATAGGTTTCCGCTCATTTTTCCGAACATTTTTCAATTAAGAGGCAGCAGTATAGAGCAGGAAGAGGTGTCGTCACATCAGGCGCAGTGGTCATTTTGTTTGTATTCTTAGTTTCCACCAGGAGTGGCGCTTTAATTGTTTTGGAAGTAAGTAATAACAAAATACTTAAAATACAAAACAAACAAATATTACTAATAAAATAGAATAACAAAACCCCAAAAATAATCCTGTGGTGCCGACCAAAACGAAAATATCGCTGACTTCTCTTTCTCTTTGATAGCTCTTATTGACACACTTTGCAAAAACTTTGCTTTGTTTTTCATCCTCATTTAAGTGAAAAGTGCAACTTCTGGGTTCCATGAGATCCCGTTTAATCTGGTATTTCTTCAGATATCATTATTTCAAGGCACATGGTGTCAAGGAGTGAACAGCAGCCAAAGAATTACTTGGCGGAATGGTGCAGTGCAAGCTCAGGTTGCCTCTAATGTAAGCTTATCAGAGGTGTAGAGTAACGCTTTTGTTGTTTTAGAGGCTTACGTCACAAATAGATGCATAATTAATTTCTCTGTCAGTCACGTTCAAGCAATCGATCGAGAGTTAATAAAACACAATGATCTTCGTCTTTTTCTGCCACAGATCGGAGAGCTTCTGGACCATTACCAGTTCCATCACAGTGGGACCATCAAACGCTCCACTGTTAAAAGCAGAGGGAAGCACAGTCTCATCACCATGGAGACCAAGGTACAAGGATCATATCCCTTCCGTCACTAAGACGCCATTTGAATAGTTAATCAGTCAAACTACACCACCTTATGAACAACCCCTGTTTACCTTTTTCGAACCAAAATGGGTGACTACTTATTGGATTGCTTTACATTTAAGAATAATTCATTAAATTATAAATGAAAAAATGTCATTTTAACATTTTTCGTAAAAATGGCCCAAATCAATTTTTAAAATCAGTTCAAGTAAAGTTCTTGATGTCAATTTGACTCGTTAAACATTTGTCAGTGGGACAGGACCTGCTCCCTCCAATTATCAGTGATGTCCAATGGACAGTGGGAGTGCTTGTGACAATTTTTCAAAATTGAAATGCCAATTTGACAACAAAGGTACCAGTTGTTGTGGCTTCTGAAATATATTTTTCACCATAGCACATCTCAAATATGTTCTGGTGCTGCAGGTGCAGTGGATCCAGCAGCAGATTCTTCAGAAGAGAGTGAAAAGAAATCAATCCTTGGACCAAACCCCAACTGGCATCTTTAATGATCCCAAATGGAGCAGCATGTGGTACATTGTAGGTATTTGTTTTATGCAGTACCAATCAATACTGCCTGAAATACACTGGGTTGATAACTCAAAGCTCAAAATCTCCTACAAAAATGTTATATTTTGTGACATCTGAACTCTAAAAGCTCTGTAGAATATGGATGGAAAAATGCTCAAATGAAGATGCAGACGTCTTGAAGTTCAATCTAGAATTTTCTTTTTATAATGATGAACAGGTTCTTTTTTTATATTTTAAGTTTTAAAATTGACTATAAATGAAAACAGGTTGAAAAAGAAATTATGATCTTAAACAATTGTGAGAGCCCTGAGAGAGATTGTCTGGTGATTGGTGTGAGAAACACATCCGTTTGAACAAAGTGAGCTTGAATAGAACCCTGTTCTCCTGAGGAAGACTATGTTGCTACAGACGATGAAGGACCTGTGGATGCTAACAGTTACTTTGGAAGCCGTGAGGGTTTACTTGTGATGTAATGTCAGGAAAGTCGACCGTCCTTCACTTTGGGTTCAGTAATTCAACCCTGCTCTGTTTTTGTTATCACCTGCTCCTAATTTGCTTCATCTGTTCATCATTTCCCCCTAATTATCTCTCCTATATATTCTTCTCTTTCTGTTTACCCTTCACTTGGTTATACTGCATTCACGCCTGTGGTTTGTTTTATGCCTGGAGTTTATGTACGCTTCTGTCTACAGTATTATTTATATTAAAGAATCTGCCTTACCACTGCACTTGGGTCCTCGTCTGTCGGATTGCTAACAGAATAACCAAGTCAACATGGATCCAGCAGTGGTATCGTCTGTCCAGGAGGCCGTCAACCATCAGGGTGCTCTGCTTGGTCGCCACGAGTCAGAGATCGTCGATTCCAGACGGGTGATCGAATCCCTTGTGGCCAGGGTTAATGATCTGAGCACTGCGCTTCAAACCCTGCAAGTCTCTCAGACCACCGGCAGGCCCGATCACTCTTCTGAGCCACGGGTTAACTGTCCTCCGGTTTACTCAGGAGAACCGGAACATTGCAAAGCGTTCATCACACAAATTGAGATCCTGTTCACTCTTCAACCCAACTCTTATCCTACTCCAGAGTCCCAGGTCGCATTTGTAATATCCCTGTTGTCTGGCCAAGCTCGAAGTTGGGGAACTGCTGTTTGGCGTGCTAAGGCTGAGTGCATCCAGTCCTTCAAGAAGTTTGGCGAGGAGATGATCCGTGTCTTCGATCGCACGCTGTCCGGATTCGAGGCTTCCCGGAGCCTAGCATCATTGAAGCAGGGTTCTCGATCGGTGACCGATTACGCAATCGAGTTCCGAACCCTTGCGGCATCGAGTGGGTGGAACGAACCGGCTCTGGTTGCACGCTTTCTGGAGGGTCTACGTGCTGAGATCAAGGAGGAGTTGTTGACTCAGGATCTTCCTCACTCCTTCAATGGTTTGGCGGAGTTGGCACTCCGCGTGGATAGACGTTTGCAATCTCGCAGCATGCGCAGGGGATATTCCGGAGACCTTCGGAACTCGTCGGCTGTTTCCGGAGACCCGACACCTTCCCAGTTTGAGCGTTCCCGCGAGGAGCCTATGCAGCTTGGAGGATTCCGATTGTCTTCAGCTGAGAGACAGCGGAGAATTGATCTTCAACTCTGCCTATATTGTGGAGAAGCTGGTCACCGTATCTCTCAGTGTCCCTTGAGAGATAAACCCATGAAGGGGAGGAGTTTTCGGGTGAGCTCTCTGTCAATCTCTCATCCTCCTGCCGCCTCTCGGACTATGTTGCCAGTGTCTGTGTCTCTTGGACGTTTTAGTTTTAATTGTAATGCCTTAGTTGACTCAGGAGCAGAGGGCAGTTTTATTGATGAATCTTTTGCTCGCTCTAAAAACATTCCTCTGCAGAAACTAGAAAGCCCGTGCTCCATACAGTCCCTAGATGGGCGTGTCCTTGCCAGAGTCACACACTCCACTGTCCCAGTAGTTTTGTTAGTTTCAGGAAATCACCAGGAGAGCATTAGTTTTTTTATTTTTCAGTCTGTTGATACGCCAGTGTTACTGGGACATCCCTGGCTACTTAAACACAACCCTCAGATTGACTGGCACAGTGGGAGAATTTTATCTTGGAAGCGTTCCTGTCATTCTTCTTGTCTTCTGTCTGCTAGACCCCAGTTAGAAACCTCTGGTTCCTCTCCTGTGGCAGCTTCTGATTTATCCTCGGTACCTGATATTTATCTCGACCTTAGCCTAGTTTTTAGCAAGTCTCTGGCCTCTTCCTTACCCCCTCATAGACCTTACGACTGTGCTATTGATCTCATTCCGGGAGCTATTCCTCCCAGGGGTCGGTTGTTTCCTATGTCCGCGCCTGAGAGAAAGGCGCTCGAGAGCTATCTGGAGGAGTCATTAGCTGCGGGTATTATTGGACCATCCTCTTCACCTGCTGGCGCTGTTTTTTTTATTAAGAAGAAGGATGGCTCGTTACGTCCGTGCGTGGATTATAGGGGTCTGAATAAATTAACCATTAAGAATAAATACCCCCTTCCGCTTATGTCTAGCGCGTTTGAGCTTCTACAAGGCGCCACGGTTTTCACTACTCTAGATTTGCGCAGCGCTTACCATCTAGTTCGCATTAAAGAGGGGGATGAGTGGAAGACCGCCTTCAATACTCCACTCGGACACTATGAATATCGCGTTTTGCCTTTCGGTTTGGTCAACGCCCCCGCCGTGTTCCAGGCATTCATTAATGATGTCCTCCGCGACATGATTAATGTATATGCCTATGTTTACCTTGACGACATCCTGATTTTCTCGAAGGATCTCGAGTCACACACTGTTCATGTACGCAACGTCCTTCAGCGGCTGCTAGAGAACCGTTTATTTGTTAAACCCGAGAAATGTGCTTTTCACAAGGATTCCGTACGGTTTCTTGGTCATATAGTGGGGTCGAGAGGTCTGCAGATGGATCCTGCTAAGGTGTGCGCTGTGCTTGACTGGCCCATTCCATCTACGCGAGCTGCGTTGCTACGTTTCTTGGGATTTTCCAACTTTTATCGCCGGTTTATTCGCAATTATAGCCAAATCGCTGCCCCTCTCACTGCCCTCACCTCTGTAAAGGTGCCATTTGTATGGTCGCGTTCAGCTCAGGCGGCGTTTGATCATTTAAAGCACTGCTATACCTCTGCACCCATTCTCATTACTCCAACTCCCGAGAAGCAATTTATTGTAGAGGTTGACGCCTCCAATACGGGAGTGGGTGCCGTATTATCTCAACGCCTTGAGTCTGATGGCAAGGTACACCCGTGCGCTTTCTACTCGCACCGTCTCAATCCCACAGAGCGTCGCTATGGGGTGGGTGATCGTGAGCTTCTCGCCATTAGACTCGCGCTGGAGGAATGGAGGCATTGGCTTGAGGGAGCTTCCATTCCTTTCATTGTATGGACTGATCACCGCAATTTGGAGTTTCTGCGTTCGGCTAAGACCCTCAATGACAGACAGGCTCGGTGGTCATTATTTTTTACACGTTTTAATTTCTGTATAACTTATCGACCGGGCTCTCGCAACACTAAGCCCGACGCGTTGTCGCGTCAGTTTTGCTCCGCCCCTGATTCCGAGACTGATTCCTTTTTGATTCCTGAGGGGAGGGTTATCGGCGCCCGCTCCTGGGGAATCGAACGTTCCGTTCAGGAGGCTATTAGTAAGAAGGTTGATTCCATTCCCTCTGAATGCCCTTCAGACCGTCTTTTTGTACATAAGTCGCTTCGTGATTCTGTACTGCGTTGGGGTCATTCTTCTAGGCTCTCTTGTCACCCCGGCGTTAAGAGGACCCTAGAGATGATTCGCCAGCGTTTTTGGTGGCCGTCTCTAGCTAAGGAAGTAGACCGATTTGTAAGTTCGTGTGCTGTTTGTGCTCAAAGCAAGTCAAGTACGGCGCCTCCAGCTGGTTTGCTCCGCCCTCTCTCTATACCTGCTCGTCCGTGGTCACACATCGCACTCGACTTCGTCACTGGTCTCCCGGTGTCGAAGGGGTTCACCGCCATACTTACTGTTGTGGACCGTTTTTCAAAAGCTGTTCATTTTATTCCATTGCCAGGTCTTCCCTCCGCTCTGGAGACTGCTAGAGTTATTTTTAATCAGGTTTTCCGTATACATGGACTCCCTAAGGACATTGTATCAGACCGTGGTTCTCAGTTCACCTCTCGGGTATGGAGGGAGTTCTGTCGTCTTATTGGTTGCTCGGCTAGTCTTTCCTCTGGCTTTCATCCCCAGAGCAATGGCCAAGCTGAGCGGTCCAATCAGGACTTGGGCCGTATGCTACGATGCCTTGTCAGGAGTTTTCCTGCGTTGTGGGTCGACCAACTACCCTGGGCCGAATATGCTCACAATTCTCTTCTCTCCTCTTCAACTGGGGTTTCTCCTTTCAAGGCATGCCTAGGTTACCAGCCTCCCCTTTTTGAAGTACAGGAGGAGGCGGTGGCGGTTCCTTCCATTCAGGCTTTTATTCGCCGCGCCTCCCGTACATGGC
>SRMA01027032.1:101846-118036 GCA_007224835.1 Danionella cerebrum
AGTACTGAACCTTTCTCTGTAGCTTTATTGTTCAATAATCTCTTATATGTCAAAAATGTAACTCTTTTTGCTTTCTCAGTTCATGGAACCTTTAACTATTCTATCCAGCACTTAAACCCGTCTTCTGGTTCAGTGTGAAGCCTTGTTAACCTACAGCACAATTCAGACTCAAATCCCTGCACAACTCAGCCTGTGTAATTAATTTTTTTAAGGGATGTGGTTTTTGCCTGACACTTGACTCTTGATAAAAACCGTAAATGGATCTGTGCAAACACTTTAAACGTCCACTAAACTTGCAATCTTTGCCATGACACATGTAAGCTAATATTATAGAAATAGGGAGGACTCCCTGAGGAACGTAACATTCTGTCACTAGTCTGGCAGCTCTAATTCTGTCACAGATACAGGTTACAGCTTTGTCCTAATTCACTTCATGTTTCCAGGTGACCACAGATCTGAGGCAGCGTTGCACGGATGAGCACTCAGGCACTTCAGCTTCGGCTCCAATGGCTGCCGGAATCATCGCTCTCGCACTGGAAGCTAAGTAAGGATGGAATCTGGTTTTTGGTCAAATCGTCATAAGCCAAAGGTTTTTCCTTATTGAAAGATATTCTGCCTGAATCTTTTCAGGTTCTCATGGGGGAATAATTGAAGAGTTGGTCATGTGTGAACAGTAAAGCGCATCCAAACATTGTAACAAACTCATCCGAAAATATTTGTTCATACTCAAATCAATCCTATTCAGGAGCAGATGGTAGATAATTGTTGGATTTGTGAAAAAGAATGTTCTCTTTCTTTGTTTTTTTAAGTAGTGGAACTAATTCCTGTGGAGTCAGAATAGTTTTTGCATAGTTCTATGCAAATGTGATTGATAAAATTGATTTGCTTTAGATCTTTTCATTGTTTCATGTCTGAAGCTAAATTTTTGACCACAGCAGCTTTGTGATTTTAGTGTTTACAAACACTAATGCTTGTTGTTGTAACTACCGCATTGTGCTTAATTCATTTTGTTTTGTTTCTCTCTAAAATAATTTTATATTTTGTTCTATTCTAAATTTGTTAAGGTTGATGATGAAAGTCATTAATAAATTAAATAGTTTTCTCCCGGACCTCATGTAATGACCTAGACTCAACCTTAAAACAGAATAGCTAAAAACAATGTTTTTAAATCATTTTGTTGATGTTCCCCTAAACAAACTAACATAAGTAATAGTTGTACAAGGATCTTCACAAAAATTCACCTAAGTGACCAACATTCTTCTGGTTTCACTTATTATTTATCCCTGTTTTTATGGAAACAGTAGTATTTCAACTTTCTGTGATTAATCATAGAAGAAATAATTCAATTTCTGTGTTTGTATTCAGTCCAGGTCTAACCTGGAGAGACGTTCAACATATAATTGTGAAAACATCACGGCGTGGGCATCTAAGTGCTTCTGACTGGCAGAGCAATGGAGCCGGATTTGATGGTAGATTTACCATTTTTAAAAATGTTTTTATTTTTTCTTGGAGTTGAGATTTGGCTGTTCAACACAAAGAGAGTAAATTTGAAAACTTTTACGGCGTGTTAACTTTTTATTTAGTAAAAGTTAACTAGATTATTCCTACTATCTTTCATTGATATCCTTTAGGATTTCACCACATTTATCTACTAGAGTAAAAAAAAAACTAATAGAGCGTTACATTTTCAACCTGGGTAAATATAAACCCACAACGAGTTTGGTTTAAATCAACACTCAATTTTTTTTACTTTGTGTCACGAATCAAGACAGAAGACCCAATTGCGAATATTCAAAGATTTATTTACTCTCACTCATAACAAAACAAAAAGTCTCAAGGGAAAAAAAGGGAGAGAGAGAGGAGAGCCTTATAAAGCGCACAGGTGATTAGGTAAAGCAATGCATGCGTGAGTGAGCCAGCGAGGAGAGGGAGAGGGCAAGCCCGAGCATTAGCACCTACGACAACTTTGTATATAATATGACTGAAGAGGTTTACAAGAAATGGCTCATTTTATGATGTAATGTTTTAGTGCAAAACAAAACTGTCAGAACTGTCAGTTTTTTTTTTTTTTATATTGATTGCTGGGCAAAGGCAATTGAGTGCATTTTTGCAAAGACAAAAATTCTGCTGTAGTGCTCCATCGCATCTCCGCATCAATGTTCCTCAAGGCAAAGACCATGATGCTCCAGGATTGGCCAGCCCAGTCACCAGACATGAACCCCATTGAGTATGTCTGGGGTAGGGGGAAAGGTGAAAGCATGGAAGATGAAACCAATGAATATTGCTGAACTCTGGGGGCACGCAAGACTGCTTTCTTTGCTATTCCTGATGACTTCATCAATAAATTGTATGAATTCTTGCCAAACATCATGGATGTCATACTAAAGATATTAAATATGGATCTCACAGCACGACTACTTAATTTGCTCCCTTTTTTCAGTTCCCCTGGTGATTTTCTGTATTTTGTCTTGCCAAATATTAACTTTCATTGCATCCAGATTAAGTAAACTTAAGCTGGGAAGGTATTGGCTTTCATTGGCTATTTTTAACACCAATTGATTAATTAAAAGTCAGTTTTATAGCAGACATTTCTACAAGTAGAAAAGCGTCAATACTTTTATCAAATACTGTAATTAATCATTACCTCATTTACAGATAATATTATTGATTACAATAATACATTTCCTCTAATTTATTCAGTGACTGCTGAACATTAAGAAAATATTCTTTTTGCATGTGATTATTTTTTGTCACTGTAAGACAGTTATAAAACTTTTAATAATTTAAATCAGGAGAAAAGATCTATTTGAGAAAAATGAAAAATGGAATGGACTGACATTTTTCAAGCTATAATTAAAAATGAAATTATTTTTGTGTTGTACAGTGAGTCATCTTTATGGGTTCGGCTTGATGGACGCTGAAGCCATGGTGAAAGAAGCTGAACCCTGGAAGCAGGTTCCTCCTCAACATACCTGTGCAGAGACTATGGTCAGGAATATAAGGTAACTGTGATACTTTGGATTTACTGCCAATAACATCAACTTCAGGAAATCTTACTTCAGTGTTAGAGATTCTTACTATTGTAGCTGGGATGGAGATGTTCTTAAAAATCACATAATGAAGATGACAGCATGAGTAACAGTACCATGCTTTTGGTTTTTAAGCCTTGGGCAGCAACATATCCTTCTCAATTTAAAATGTTGTAACATTACACAAAAATGCAATTACAGAAATGGTCAATAATACACACAAACACAATATAAAGGTCATAAAAATATAGGCATTTCACACCGTAAAAGTAAATATATTTTTCTCCAAAGCAAGAAAGACTGAAAGATCACACTGAACCTCTAAACGTTACACAGTGAAACTGGCATGCTCACTTTTAGAATAAACATCAATCTAATAACAAGCAAAAAACATATAAGATGTAAATAAAATACACCAGGGCAGGTCATATATATATACCTTTCTACATCATAAAACAACTGAGCTGGTTTCAGTTAAACTGAATTTTTCACAAGAGTGTCATCTGGCAAAGTCCCGAAGCTAGAATTGTTTTACCGAAATGTCCTGCTACTCTGTGTCTTGTCAGATTGATCAGCCCGGAACAAGTGTTGAGGTCAGTCTTGACGACCTCGGGATGCTACTCCCAGCGACTGCAGCGCGTGGTTTATCTGGAGCATGTTGTTGTGCGAATCACAATCACACACCCTCACCGAGGAGACCTGTCAATCATGCTGACATCACCAGCAGGAACCAGATCTCAACTTCTCAGTAACAGGTCTGAATACACAGAGCAAACCGTACAGATAGAGATGATGAATGCATAACTTGGTTTATGATAGCATTCTGGCAATAGATGAATTTGTGTGAATGAACCATATAGCAATTTAATCTAAAATAGTTGTAAATATTTACAAATACAACTATATGGGTATATTTTTGTTACTAGTTGTATTACTACATTACTTGACAGTGCTTTTGTGTGTAAAAAGTAGTTTTGGTTAGAAAAAAGTATTTTAAAAAAGTATTTTATTACTTTACAGATTGACCTTTGGAAGCATGTTTTTTTAGCATTTTTTAATACTTAACAATTCAAAAAAAACTATTTACTTCAATAAATTATTTGATGGCAATATATTTGCACAAAAAGTCAAACTTTTTTTTACTTAAAAAGTTTTTATGTTTTATACCAAAAATGAAAAGTGTTGAGACAAAATAAAAATTATTAAATTCGCAAAAAAAAGCAAAGACAAAGTCAAAACAAAAAAAAAACACGTAAACCTCTCTTAATAATTACACACTTTTCCATGCACAATTTGTGGCATTGTGCTTTGTTTTGGGCCAGAACATTAAAAATCAAGGTACTTGTACTTTCAAGGGTTATCCCTTCTTTTCACCACTAGATGGCATTGATGGCACCGATTTGGGGTCTGGCAACAGAAACTGAAAGACGATTGCACATTTTCTCACATTTTAATTTGAATTACCTCGTAAAGGATGTGTTATACCTCTAGTAATGTTAACGTTACCTGTAATGTTATGTGTTATACCTCTTGTAATGTTGATTTAACGTTAATGTTAATTAATTAAACATGCTGTGACTGGCAAACACACCAACTTAAGGACCTCTAAGGGTTAAATTAGCAACTAGAAATCAAATTTATGAGTGTAAAAGAATGTCATCTAAATCTACTGACAATAATAGTGAGCTGTGCCTAATTATTTGTTTATTTATCTGATTAGACCAAATGATCACTCCAGCGAAGGCTTTCTAAAATGGGAGTTCATGACAACTCACTGCTGGGGTGAGAAAGCCGCCGGAGACTGGGTCCTGGACATCCAGGACACTCCATCATCACAGAGAAACAACAGACTACAAGGTGCTTATGCAGTACAAATGTAAACTGAATATAACTAGATTGTAATAGCGAGCTACTTTTATAGACATTCAGTTTTATTTATCCTAGCTTGGGTCCCATAGGTTTGCTGGTGGAACTCACATTGGGCTAAACAAGACAACAATGTCCCCTTGATAGATTGCCTAAAAGTTGTAAACGACACATAAATTGCCATTACATATTTACATGAAAAATAAAAAAATACCATAATTATTTGGGACACAGACACAAATTGACAATAAAATTACATTATTTTAACAAAACGTGTTTAATTTTACAATTTTACAAAAAAAATACAAACATTACCACATCAAAACATAAACTAAAGGCTAAACTGTTTAAAATAAGAACAAATAATCAAATACATTTTAAAAAGAACCTTTCATATAAACTAATGTTACTCATTGTTCTTGTAAGACAAAAATGGTAATTTTCTATTACTTGATTTAGGAAAACTGCTGGAGTGGTCCCTGGTGCTTTATGGAACTTCTACACATCCGTACACAAGACATGAACAGCCACGTTCAGCCCCCCAGGCATCTGAGGATGAAACCCCTGAAGAGTTCAATGGTGACCTTTATACTTGTTTAACCCTATCCATATTAGATGATAACTCAAAGGCAATTAATATCAGATAATCTGCATTGACACTGATGTCATGATGGAAAAGTGATTTGTTTATAAAAGGTGGAATCCAACGGCAAGTTTACGGATACATGTCTTTTTATTAGTTCCATTAAGATGAACGAAAACAGAAAATCACATTTAAGAGAGGAATGTAAAGACATAACTAGGACTAAAACACAGGAAAATAATCCCCAATTAATAGCAGATAATTGTAACCATAACAGCACTCATGAAAATCGTCCTGACAAAGTACAGGGTAAAACTAAGTGGAAAACTGCAGGTAAAATATGTGGGAAAACATAGGCATCAGCCTAGATGAATGCTTCCAATTCCAGATCTCTGCCAAAAAACAGATTATGAACACGACAAGACAGAATTCACAGAAACAGAAAAGACTAAACAGCCAGGGAAGAGTATACTGTCAGGGTTCTGTCACAACCCTGAATAAACCATTGCGAGGCTAAGGCACAATAAAAGAGTATAGACATCATTTTATTATTAAATAACAGGGTTTTGCTTTAAATAAAGATTGACTCAAGTACAACACGTAGTAATTAAACAACCTTCCTGCGGAGTCAGTGTTCAAGAATTTAAATGGAAAAAAATAGATGTATAAAATTGCAAATAAAAACAGAACCATGAAAATAGATTGAAATAATCCTCATAAACCTTAATAGTAACCAAAATAAGCCTTTAAATAAAGATTCTGCAGGTCTTACTGAAGTATACAGGTTGCTCCATAGTTTCGGAGCAGTTAATAAGGCAAATACAAACCTACAGTATACTTCAATATTTCAGAAAAAGTTTCAGATGGTCGGGCGTTTGGTTAAAAGATCAGATATCAAAAGGAGCTAATATAAACCATTCAGTAATTTAAAAATGCACTCTGTAGAGCACTAATAACCAGCAGAGAAAGATGTAGACTGGAACGGTTGTTGCATTGATGCAGACTAAGTTCTGGGCCTATTGCAAATTTAAACGTGAATTGTAGCTGTGAGAAGATACAATCATAAACTAGATGGCTAAACTTTGATATATTTTAAATGTACCCCTTGTGACTAGGAGAGGTATAAACGTTGCCCCATTTATAAACGTTTTTCCTGAGCAGTGCTATACAGTTTTCAAAATTGGTTGTTTGGGTAAATAATCTGGTTACCAGGGAGAAATCAGTGATGTAATTAAAACGTTCCCTTGTCGACATGAACGATGTAAGCTAAGTCCTATGTTGCTAGCTATAATCATAGTTTCTGAAGCTGATAAAATATTTGGTTGATATGCAGGTGCCAGTAAAAGAGCCTACCCTCCATGTCTCTCCCATTTTGTAAAGCTGAGGTAGAGATAGTTCAAATTGGTTGTTATGGTAAACAGTCTGGTAGCTATGGTGGGGTTAGTGACATAATATAATGCCCCCTATGACAATATAAGTAAAATAAATAAACACCCAAGTTTTTATAATTTTTCAAAGCTGAGATGGAGATATGCTAAATTAGTTGCTAAGGTAAACAGTGCTGTTGCTATGGGAGAGTCAGTGACACAACATACCAAATTTCACTGTGAATAACATAAACCAACCCCCATGTCTCTATCAATTACCAAAACTGAGACAGATTTCAGACATTTTGGTTGCTAGGGCAAACAGTTCGGTTGCTATGGAACTGTCAGGAACTCGAGACAGAGAACTCAAATGCAGAAGCTTAAAGATTTTATTCATCAAGTACAAAGTAAAACCTCCACGGGGGAAGGAAAACCTGTCTTAAACTAAAACTTTCTCCAAAGGAGAGCAAGCTAGAACTAAACTAAGAAATAAACAAGGCCAGTTGTATATTTAAAGTTGAGTATTAAGCCAAAAGACCAGAGAAAAGGGAGAACGTTGAGAAAGCAAAACGAGAAGAAAGGGCAGGAAACTGTGACAGGAACTGTCAGTGATGTTTTAAAGAATTTGGTTGTTATTATTATTAACACGAACAAACCTGCATTTTTTATGTTTTTAAAGCGTTTTAGTTGCCTTTTTCCATTTGTTTTCAATCACCGTTAGAAGTGAAATAGTTCACCCTTCCTAGAGGATACTTTTGCCCACTGATTGGCATGCACAGACTGATAAGCTCCACACATGTGCTCTGTGTGAAGTTTCTTTGAGGTTCTCAGTTTGAGAACATTTCCCAGAATTCTCGGGGATTAGGATGTCTTGGCAAAGTTTGCTAAATGTACACTTAAGATAATAATTTAAAAAGAGAGAAATTGCTTTAAACGTTCAAGTAAATGGTAAGACACACACACATAACATCTTCCTCCTTCATCTAAATAAGGCTCATGCAATCCAGAATGCAGCGAAGATGGCTGTGAAGGACCTGGAGCTCACCAGTGTGTTTCCTGTTTGCACTTTTCCCTGAAGTTCAGGAACAGCACAAGGTCAGGAAACTTAACGGTTCTACTCAAGTCATGTCTATGAATGGTTTCTGAAGGTCAACATTTCATGATCTAATTTTCTAGGACCTGCGTATCTGAGTGTCCAGAGGGGTATTGGGGGGATAAAAAGAGGTGCAAGAAGTGCTACTCGTCCTGTAGGTCTTGCCTGGGCAGCCGCAGTGACCAATGTACAGCGTGTAAATCTGGACACCATCTGAACGAGGAGAAGAAGAGCTGTGTGACCAGCTGCGAGGATGGCTACTACCTTCAACATGGTAAGAGTGAAGTCTTTCTTTCTGTTTCTGAGAGTTTTCCAGTCCTGTAGTATGTAACCATCGAATGCATTTCACGTGTGTGCAATATTTAAAAAAAAAAAACAAAAAAAAAACACAGCTTTAGAAAACTCTGGAACCTTCACTTGATGCATGAGCTTGATACAAACGTTGGATTGATTCATGTTATATTATTGTATCACTCAGAGGAAAACGTGTGCAGGAAATGTAACCTTGACATCTGTCAGAAATGCACCTCAGCTTCCATTTGCACAGAGTGTTCTGAGGGCACAAGGTAACCCATCTTACCCCTTTTTAAACTCCATTTTCAGAATAATTGTCAAAATTATTCTTTTTGTTTAGTCTGACTGGTAACAGATGTCAGAAGATCTGTGAGGTGGGCACTTTCTACAGTGAATCAGAAGAGTCGTGTGAGCCCTGCCACCCAGCCTGTGCCACATGTGCTGGTACATTTCATAAAACACCACAATTGTGATAAATCTGAAACAAAACACTTTCATTGTGAGCTTAGGAATGAAAGCTAGCCTCTGTTGGGAAGAGAACTAGAAGTGGAGTCAAGAAAAGTAAGAATAGTAGTCTTGTGTACGACACTGTATCACTGCAGTCGAGGTAATTATCATAACAAAATTGTAATATATTTAGCATTACTCTGTAACTTTTATGGACTTTAATTTTTCTAACATCAACAGCATCTAAAATCTGGGCAGCAGTTCCAGTTTTGTTATCAACCCCATGGTTGTTTACCTCTACTTGTGGGATTTTTCCCACTGGAGCCAAGCTTTCGTTCTTAAAATGGCAGCAACGTAAAATAGTAAAAACTGCATAAACAGTTCTAAAAACTGCAGCCCAGACAACCTTTGAAAAGTTACGTGAGGAGAGGGCAAGGCCGAAGGGTAGGACTCTGTACTGGTAGGCTTGGCCTTTGAAACAGAACCTCAGGAAGGGTCTGTGTTTCTGATCCACAGCCACCTGAAAGTATGTGTACTTCAGGCGAATTAATCGGGACGAACTACGGTAGAATGAATCTTGAATCGAACCTAAAAAACTGCTATTATTATTATTACATTTTTGTTTTATTCTAGTAACACAATTCGTCATTCTACTGTTGTATTCATAACCTGGCAAAACCTTTGATTTCTTGACTTTTTTTTCCACAAAATATGTTGTGATGACACACAAACGTTTTTTCCCCCACTCAGTAATCAGATCGGGGTCATTTTGAAAGTTATGATTGAAAAAGAGTAAATTGTCTGACAATAAGCAGCTCCGCCAATGCTTTTGTGTTATCATTCATATTTTCTGAAAAATGTCCAAGAAATCTGATAAAAAAATTTACCACAAATGTATTTCCTAATTCTAAAGGATTTTTTTGCACTCTTACAATTAATAACTGTAGATTTCACATTCATTTTAACAGCTCAAAACTAGTAGTATATCTTAAATAAAAAAAATCTCTACTCACAAAAATGCTCAGAGTAAAATGAACACAATTCAAAGTGCACTTGGTCCTTTTCTGATTAGAATTAAAAGAGTTCAGTGGCAAAGTGGAAGTTAATGATGTAATAAACTCTGATGAGAATATTTTAGTATTTTTAATCATTAGTAATGATGTTAATATTCACTATAAAAAATAACAAGTAAAAGTAAACAAAACCAAAAGATAGAATTTACATTCACATATTTTGAAATATGAACAAAATAAAGTCATTAAACAAGATTATTGAAAACATAGAGTGGGACCAAAAACACTCTGTGCAGAGTTAATTTAGCTCTTAAAATGTGTTATTCGTCTGTTGTGGGTCTAAGATACAAAACAGGAAATACATTAATTTTCCAACCCGCTTTTGGGGTCGTGGGGGTCTGCCGCTGCTTATCTCCAGCTCACATTGGGCGAGAGGTGGGGGTACTTCCTGCACAGGTCTCCAGTCCATCGTAGGGCAACGTTCTCTCACACATTCACACCTAAGGGGAATTTAGATTATTCAATTAACCTAACCGCATGTTTTTGGGATTGTGGGGGAGTACCTGGAGGAGACCCACACAAGCACGGGGAGAACATGCAAATTTGAAGGGAGCTGTTCTTTCTCCAGCAAAACTGAAGTGTCTAATAGCAATGTCTAGTTAATAGAGAAATCTCGTTAAATGGAGAAATCCATTCTCTGTCTTTTTCACACGAATTGCACCAAATCGCTCAAAGAACTCTGGTCTGAAGGTTTTCATAGCTGAGGCTGTTCTCAGGTCCATTCCTCTGAAATACGGTTTACACTCCGATCATAGTGAGGAGCAGCAAGCTAATTATCATCACTTACTGCAGCCCAAGATGCACATAGACTTCTGTCTATGTTCAGCCGCAGGTCAAGAGAGGTGTGTCCGCTGTGCTGAAGGCTTCCTGATGGAGAACTGGAGATGTGTGTCCTCCTGCAGTCCAGGTTTCTACACTGAACAACCCAGAGCTGATGACACAGAAGCTCAGAGCAGCTGCAAGAGGTGTGCGTGATTTTGAAGGCTGCAACGTTCGAGATTATAGTTTGAGATTGTTGTGCTGTTGTTTATTGGGCCTCTTATTACCGACACCATCAATATTATGCAGAAACGTCAATTGTAATGTATGGAAATACAGAGAGAGGTATTTCATCATCCATTGGTGAATGCAATTTTTCTAAATCAAGAAACATTGATAGAGCACTCCAAATTTTTAAATGACAGGGGGTATTCTCTGGGTTTTTCCTTAACGAGCATGGAGCACCAGAAATTTATGCAATGGAGGCTAATCTTTAGGAAGCACTTTGTCTCTCTCGCTCTCTCTCTTTGTGGAACACAAAATGAACGATCAAAGGTGTGAACTTGAATGTATCAATATTTGTAGATCTGCAGTGCTCAGAGAATTTGGCCAAAGAGATTATCAGCCAATCAGAGAAATTGTGACATTTTCCTAGGCTCGATTACTGGCCTTCAGAAGCCTATTTAAAATCTCATTGTTTAAAAAAGTAGACCTGCTGCAATAAATGTGAAGGCATCGATATAGACACAGCAGGCTCTAGACAGTATGGAGATTTAAGGCTGATTCAACAAAATATTAGAATTAATATAACACTAAGAATTACCGTATTTTTAGATGTTTGTGTCGGTTAAAGTTAATGTTGTTCAGTGCTTCTTTTAAGGTCTCGAGCAAGAGAGAAGACCTTGCTTGCCCAGCACTGAATAATTAGTGTTTGTTTTTAAATCTTTAAATGTCTTAGCTCCCACATATCTTCCTTAGTAACATGTCACACTTCTGTCAGATCCCTGAGATCTTTGAATCAGCAACTTTTAACAATTCCCAGAAGTAGATTAAGACTTAAGGGTGACTGCACTTTCTCAGTTGTGGCACGAAACTGTGGAATTTGTTACTTTTGAGTATTAGATCAGCTCAGACAATTTCTTGTTAAATCATTGTTAAAAATGAATTATATTATACATTGTACATGTTAAAAACTTGTTTATTAACTCAGGCCTTTAATCTTTCTGAGTGCTGAGTTTTATGTTTTTTCTGTTTTTTCCTGTGTAGTAATATGTCAGTGTTTTTCTATATTTATTTAAATGTTTTCATTTGTTCTGTCTTTTGTTTTTGTTGTTTTTTTTTTCTTTTTTTTCTATTTTTGAACAGCACTTTGGGCAACAATAGTTGTTTTAAATTGTGCTATAGAAATAAACTAAACAAACAATTATATACAGTATGAATATACACTCGCCAGCCCTATTGGAGCCCCTTTTGTCTTCAGAGCTGCCTTAATCCTTCATGGCACAGTTCAAGAAACCAGTCTGAATTGATTCACGCTTTATGACATGATCTGTTATCCTTCTGGAAGTAGCCATCAGAAGATCGGTACACTGTGGTCATAAAGAGATGGACATGATCTGCAACAATACTATGGAATTTCTTCAGTTGGCACTAATGGGCCCAAAGTGTGCCAAGAAAATATCCTGCACACCACCACCACCACCCCCACCAGACTGAATATGCTGTTGTTGATGTGAAGTGAAGTGAAAGTGAAGTGAAAGTGACGTTACGACCAAGTATGGAGAGCTGTGGGTAACTGGTGACTTGCTCAAGGTCACCACAGTCATGGTTGTCTCAGAAGGGAGAGAGTTTCAACACTCATCCCATCTTCGACTCCTAGTGGAGCTGGGGATCGAACCAGCGACCTTTTGATCTCCAGTCAACCACCCTATCCACTAGGCCACGACTGCCAGGATCTAATCCTACCATCCAAATGTCACAGAAATCGAGACTCATCAGACCAGGAAACGTTTTTTTTTATCTTATAATGTCCAGTTTTGGTGAGACTGTGCAAATTGTAGCCTCAGTTTCCTGTTCTTAGCTGACAAGATTGGCACCCTGTGTGGTCTTTCTGCTGCTGTAGCCCATCTGTCTCAAGATTCGATATGTTGTGCATTCAAAGATGCCTTGTTTGTGTTTATTCATCCTTGAAAGCATTCTTCTGTGATCAGAGAAAGTTGATACAAATAAAAAAACAGAAATACTAACTGTCGCGAAAGGAACCCTCTTTCCTTTACAGTATACTGTGTTTTAGCTTGTAATCTACGTAATACCTTACAGTACAGAAACATTATCAACAGAAAACCTGTTCCAATGTGCTCCTGGATTAAGTTATGGTTCTTATTTTATTAGTAAAATTACCTTATGCACACAGCACAGATACCATATGGATATTCTAGCAAGTAACATTCCTAAAATGGTGTTGAATCCGGATACACTTTAAATATTTTGGCTTGATCTGGTTTAAGCTGGAGTATGGCTAAATTTGTGCGTGAGCATATTACAAGTTTTAATCATCTCTGTTATGAGCAGGTGTGATCCGAGCTGTCTGGTCTGCGTGGGACCAGGAAAAGGAAACTGCAGTGAGTGTGTGGATGGACACAGTCTCCAGGAAGGCATGTGTGTTCTCAGCCACAACTGTGACGAAGGTAAACTCTGATGTCAGAATGTGTTTAAAGTTTATTTTCAGATGCACAACTATTCATTTGTTTGCTTTTAAAGGGGAATATCAGAATGAGAATGGAGAGTGTCAGGCATGTGAAGAATCTTGTCAGAAATGTAAAGGTCCAGAGAGCAAGGACTGTCTCCGCTGCCTCAGCACTTTGTAAGAACAGATTTTCAGCTTTTCCCAAAACAACCAATAAACAGTTCTTTCATGGAATGATTGGTTTATTTTAGCCGGGAGAATAAAAACAAACGTGCACTTGCATCATGATTGATTATAGGAAAGATTGGGGGAGGAAGCTTGTCCTCCTCCTTTGTGTAGAATTCTACACACATGACGACTCAAACCTTCAGCTCCCACCACAGATTTAAAAAAATGACTCAGTCACCCCTTCAACTTTCTCTTCCAAGTTCTTCAATATTGTGGTACCAATTGTTATGGTCCAGCTGCTTTGAAATAGGCCGGTTCCTAAATATTCTCATTGTAATTTCAACTACACAAGTTGGGATTTTACTTAGAGCCTGTTATTGAAATATTAATCATAACCCATTATAAAAGACTCTTTGCAATGTTTGAGAAAGCATTACAGCTTTATTTAGCTTTAAAAACTGAAGATGCTAACTGCTAACCAAATGGCACTGAGGAAAAACAGAGAGAAAGAGGTGGGGGGAGGGAAAATAGATGGGCGAAGCAGGAAAGAGAAAGAAAGTCTCTCCGCAACCTCATTTAAAGGATTCGAAATATTTTTCCCCAAACGGAGCTCCACACATTTTTAATCTCACCAACCTCCTTATTGTTAGGTCTACAACTGAGGTCTTTGCACACTAAAGTCCAGAAAAGGTTTAGGTCCACAAGCATTGCACACACTCGATATTTCAACTTGTTGCATAGAATTCACAACAACACACAAACAAATCGCAAAAGAAAAGAGGAAAAAAAAGCCAATGATGAATGCAGTCCTCCAGATCCACAGAAGGACCAAACCCATTTGAAATCGCTTCCAGGAAATTTTTGGTCCTGGCCATGGTGTAGAGTAACCTCGTCTGTGGACAGATATGTTCTCATAACCAGATAACGCAACCTTTTAAAGAATCTCCTTCTCTACAAAAAAGAAAATGAAAACAAGAGAGATCTGCATCATCCCTCACGGTGGTCACCCCTCGCACACCTAAATCCATGCTGGGGTCACTTGCATTCATGTACAAAATAGTGATAATGCCAACAATTAAAAAGAAAACCTTAAGACCTTTTGAAGCATTCTGTCATGCATGTATTTTTATTATGAAGTACAACATACAACATTTAACAAAAGTAAATTAGACTTTGCCCAAGGGAGAGACAACTATAACTAAACTAAGCAGAAAGAATTAACTAGCATGAAGGCACAGAGTGATGTATATAAATATATACCCGACCGAGAACATAAGCCAGAATAAACCCACAACGCAGTAATTACCAGACGGACACAGGGGACAATAAGGAGTTAATAAGGGAGCAGGTGAATACAGTCAAAAGAGAGAGGAGCCACGGGAGGAAGGAGTGATGAAAGACCAAAAGGAGACCCCTAAGGGTTTTGGCAAGCCATTTTAACATTTACAGGGCACTGCAAACAGAGGGAGCCTGGGAAAGAGAGGAAATAAGGGAAAACAAAAAAACCATAGCATTCTCATGCTGCCCTTTGTGTAAAGTCTTGTGTGTTTTACGGAGTATTTTTAATGTGCCTATTGTACATTGTATTTTTATTTGCTTGTGATTAATGTGTTCTATGAAATTTAAGGTGTCCTCGAACCAACAAATAGAAGTGTATTGCATTTTTCTGAATTTGTGTGTTCTCTTTTGAAGAAACTCAGTCAAACATTCTCTTAATGCACATTTGCTGTCTGTCCTGCTGATGTAGCTGGCTGGATGATGGCCATTGTGTTGTGAGCTGCTCAAACGGGAAGTACCCATCAAATGGAGAGTGTCACCTCTGTGACCACACGTGTGCCCAATGTTCAGATGCTGGTTCTGGCAACTGTACAAGCTGCGATACAGGTCAAGTTTTATTTCTGTTTCAAAGTACAGATTTGTGAGTTGGAGTACGCACGCGGTCAGACTACGATACATTAATTGTTGCAAATATAAGATACAAAAACACATTTAGAGATACGTTTTAAGTCAAATTTGGCCACAAATTTCAGAGATACAGAGATACTTTACTTGTTTGGATCTCCTTCATATTTTATGTGTGCCTCTATGTCTGAATTGTGATTTCAGATAAGTTTGGGCAGGACCGGTACCTGTATCACAGTGAATGTGTGGATTCGTGTCCTCAGGCTCATTTTCACTCATCTCTGAAGGAATGTGAGCCATGTGCTCCACACTGCACGCTCTGCTCTTCTGAGACACACTGCATCAGCTGTGAGGACTCCTTCTACCTCAACAATGGAGTCTGTCACAAACTGGAATGTGGGGAAGGTACAGATTGTATGTTATCTAATGCTGGAGATGACTCGGTGCAGAGACTCTGTAGATTTAGAATATGCACACACTATCTACGCGTCTTTTTAGCATCAGACATTTTAGATATAACTACCATTTCCTTTGAAATTAATTCGTCAAATACAATTTAAAAAACTACATTAATTGTTTATTTTGGATTCATGTGATGCATCACTTCAGGATTTAAGCCTGGTTTTCTCTCCTTGAAGTATTTTGTGCTCCTTTGTGCATACGCTCCATGAATAACCAGCCTGTGAAAAACGCTAGTCAGCACTGTGGTATCTATATGCTCTGTCTCTTTGTCTACCACGTTTTATTTTGTAGCAGTAAACAAGAATGCCGACTGAAAGTGAGCATACTAGTGGCAACATCAAGTTCAGAAAGAATCGTAACATTACTGTGATGTAACCAGTCTCGAGCAGAATATATACAACATCTATGTTTTTCTACGATGATTCCTTCTTCCCACTGTGTTGTTAAAGCCAGCAATGTCC
>SRMA01027033.1:29392-59443 GCA_007224835.1 Danionella cerebrum
TGAGGGGCAGCGCAGGGACATGTTGACTGGGAACCCTCACAAAGCTGCTGGCAGGCAAGTGCACTGGATACCTGTCCATCCAGTGACTGGGCAGCAGATTCCACTCCTACAGTCTGCGCCGAAACAGCAGACACATCAGCAAAGACGGGGACCACTTCAAAGGGAACAAGACCAACTTTAAACAGAGAAGATTCAGGAGTAACTGAATCCAGGGGGCACACAGGGCTAGACCTAGAGGACTTGAGCCATACAGAATCCTCCACCGTTCCAGGGTTCTCCTGGGGCGCAGTGTCATCACAGGGGTCAGCAGGCACAACATCGGGCAAGGCAGCAGAGCGCTGACTGGTGGGGGTGGCCAAACCCAGGGAGGAAAATCTTCCGGCTCTGACTTCTTCCACCAGCCTGAGAATCCAGGCAGGGACAGGGTTGCTGGGGACCGATGCGGGGTGACCAAAAACGGATGACTTGGCAGGCAGAGGTGGCTCTGGACAACTGGAAACTTGGTTACAGACAGGGTAACTGGACAAAGGGTTCACAGACAAAGTATCATCGTTGAAGTGGGGGGTACTGTGGGCTGATGGGGAGTGGCTCGCTGGATCCTCGCTCTGTCTGTGTTGGGACGGAGTGGAGAACACAGCGGTAGAAGGAAATTTGACGCAAGAAGAGGCGGTCTCACTCAGAGCAACTGGAGGTGAGAGATCAGCTGGCTCAACCTGGTGGCGTATGGAGTAGATGTGACCAAAGGCCCTCTCAAAAGAATCGGGTCCCTCCATCACATTCATCACTGACCTGATAGTCTCCCAAATCGAATAGTCACCATCCTCAAGAAAAATACTTGCTGAGACAGGAAAATCCAGACCAGAACAGAATAGCCGGATGACTTCATGCTCCTCTAATCCATGATCATTCAGGGCGATGAGCAGGGAGGCTGCATATATTCCTAAGGGGCGACCAGCTTGTTTGAGACTGGAGACATCAGGGTTAACCGGCACCACACGGCAGGGAGCTGAAGAGGGGGGCCATGGCTTGCATCGACGAGAGTGACCCATGGTTGCAAGAATAGTGTGTGCTGAGTTCTTCAGAATGGCGGGTTCATTCTGTTAGGGGCAACCCTCCAAGATGGTAAAGGAAGGGTTAAACGAACTCAAATGCATACACACACAAGATGGGATCAACACTCGTTTAATAAATAAATATAACAAATAAACACAAACACCCGTGGTAGGGCAAAACCTAACATAAAATATACTGAACAAAACTAAACTAACTCTGAAAACAAAACAGGAAAAACATTAACTAAAAAGACAATCAACGATTGCTTGCCAGCTGGCTGCTGGAGAATTATACAAAATAAAACTTTAAACTGAACAGAGACTTAGTAGAAGCACAGAGCTTACCAGACAAGACTCACAAGGGAATATTAAATGTTGGACATCAAATATCAAATAATGAACCCGCACATGGAACAGGGAGCAAGGGGCTTAAAAAGGCAGAAAGCAAACGAGGGTATGACGAACCAGACATGAGGAGCAGGTGTGGCACATGAGGGCAATTAACAAGGACACAGGATGAAGACACACACAGGAGAAGAGGCCAGAATAAAAGGTACAAGAAGGTGGAGACACAGACAAAGAGGAGGAGCAGGCAGGAACAGGAGAAAGTTAACAAAATAAAAGACTGAGAAAATGACAAAATAAAAGTAACTGGAGGAAGAACCTAACAAATTCCTTTAAAAAGCATTACAAGAGAGTTATTCCATCTAACCCACTGTTTCGTTTTGTAGTTAAACTGGGAGCTAAGTATAAAAAGTTTCAATATGAAGTAAAAGGGTTGTTCCTGACTTCTGAAGTACATTATACGTTGAGAACTCTTTACTTTTTCAAAACATTTTTTTGTGGAAATTTTCATCAAAATGTTTTACTTTCAGAATCTAGTTCTTTGCTGAAAAATAAAAACTACTAATAGGAATAATAAGATGTATTTAATGAATAAATCAATTAAGGCAATCATTGATTATTCTACAGGATTTGTTTGGTCTGGCCCCCAGATGCTCAAATTGTGCACCATGTGGCCCGCGCGCTGAAATGAGTTTGACACCCCTGATCTAGTAATTCATCTAGAAAAAACATTATTGACACCCATATCAATAAAACATCAAATAAAGAGATTGCTTGTGGGACCAATCAACTGCCTCAGACAAATTGCCCGAGATTGTGCTCATTAAGGAGATGCCACAGTACTATGTATAATGCTACACAAGAAATAGCATTATAAGAAAGGTCAAGCCAACAAACCTCAGACCTTGTAGACCATAAATTGATAATAAATTGATAACTTAGCAGTAGTCTACAATGCATTTCCAGGTTTTGGCATGGAGGATTTGGCCAGAGTAAAGTGCTCCTCAAACTCCTTGATGACTGAAAAGCCATACTGCAAAGTTATCAAACTTTGCAACTGTAAATTTGTAAAACCATAATTTTTATTTCGTAAGCGATTATTTATATTAAACTATTCTTATCTTAAACTATTCTTTGTTTACAGCATTTTTTTCAAACTTGTCTTTTTCATACATTATATACATTACTGTTTTGACATACTTATCCAAAGATGCAGCATTTCCCTCTCCTCTTTGTTCCCCCAACTCTGGTAAGAACATCTCCAGAAGAGTCCCTCATGATAGAACAAAAGCTGTGCCAGATCACCAGTTTCTGTTCTCATAAGATCCTTTGAAATACACAATACCATAAATCAATATTCCACAAAAATCCATACAAATAGACAAAAACTATTTATATTTTAGGGTATGTTCTTTGATTTCCAAAAAAAGAGTACAGTTAGCGCAGCCTCGAGACACAAATTCAGACAGGCTTCTCAGAGGGAGATGATTAAGCTTTATATGCTTCGATGGTGCAAAAGTAACTTCTGTTATAAAATAAAATTAAACTTGTAGCTCTCTTAAGACTCTTTTCAAATAAATAAATAATATTAAATAATGTTCGAAATACGAACTCTTCTGTTAGAAAATCCAGTTTCAACAATATATCTGGGGGCTATAGCACCATTGAAAATGACTTTGGTGGGAGCGCTACTAAATTTTTTAAGCAATAACAGAGTCAGTAAATGCCTTGTTTTAGCAAGGTACTGGTGCAATTCATGGAAATGTAGCTGTTGTAACAGAATGAAGTTTTTCATCCTCAGTTTTTTTCATGTCTTTCTGTGTCCATGTGAGCTTTGAGATCTCCAACACCTTTTTTTAGACACAGATATGCATTAGACACTGAGACAGAGTGCACCACAAGCCAGTAAATCAGTGGAAGGTGGAATTTTGCTTATACGACTTACTAGGGCTGAACAATATTCTGTTTTGACATCGACATCGCGGTGTGCGCATACGCGATAGTCACATCGCCGGAACATACGATGTGAGGGGTAGAAGCCCATGGTGTATGACAGAACGTAGCACCAGGGTAGAAAAACACGAGTTTGTTGTATAGCTTGTTGCTGGGGTGACATGATCACCGCTCCACAGTGATTGTAAGCGGTGAGCAAGCGGCACAGAAACCATTCACTACTAAAAATGCACGATGAAGAGGTGCGCGACATTGCCAGTGTGACACCTCGTAGAGGATGACATTTGTCGTGATTTATGTGGGATGAGATAAACTTTTGTTGTTAATCTCGTGATCGGGATGGTACAGGAATAAAAATCAATGGGAACCCCATTAATAGATTATAATTTTCTGTGTTAAGCAATCCAAACAAGATGTGCCGCTTTTTTGTAAATCTTTCAACGCATCAAAACACGGAAGTCCAAAGAGTACGTTTTTTCGGGGTCGGCAACAGAAGTGAACCCTTTAAAACTGAAGCTGTCACTGGCAACAAACCGAGAGAAACATACCTTTCGCCAGGAGCGAACTGACAGATGATTCATTGATTTCCTGTGATCGCTTTAGCAACAGTTTAGCAGAGATTTCACTGTAAATATAATATTTATACTGTATATAATAATATAAGCATTGTCTTAGTAGTAGTAATAGGTTTATTAGTGTTATATTTAACTTTTTTTTACCATGTTCTGTCCGTGTTTCTTCTTCCGCATCCGCGCACATGCGTCTTTTTTCCTTATTTCCTCTCAATTCTTCAGCCGTTTTTGGCACACTAAAGTGTTAGATTTGAGTGCCAAAACACTTGTAAATAGTGAAAGAAGATGTTTATACCATCATCGAGAGCCCCTGTGAGTTTTGTGACATTTTCAATCACAGTCATATGTAATAAAAGTTTTTATACACAGAGTTTATTCCAAACAATAATGTTTTTCAATATATTGTGTCATTTTTGATATTATATAAATTGACTTTTTATAATACTGCTTTTAAAACTGCTCATGCTCTTGATTCCAACAACATATTGCTTCATTAATTTATTTTTATCTTTTGCTAATTTTTGTATAGAAACACAAGGGTTTCTTTTGGAAAAATCTAATCTGATGTAATATATTTACATTTATATAGATTTTTTCTGATAAAGGGGAAATCTCCTGTGGCAAGGTTGGGTTTTTTCTTTAGCTGGACAGGAACTACTCTACTATATTCCACAGCTGAGAAAAAAAAACAAACCCGGACCTTTGTAAATAAAATAATCTGTAAAAGCCCTATTCAAACAAAACTTTTTGAGTTGATGCACAATAGGTTGAGGTATTTTTTTGGCAATAGAATATTAAGTGACCTTTTTGTCACTTGTAATGAAGCTTGCTTATTAGTGAAATTATTAAGATGTAATTATTGACTTTAGCCTGGATTGATGGCTCTCAATATCGCAATTTATATTGTTTGGAAAAAAATATTGCAATGTAATTTTTTTCCAATATTGTTCAGCCCTACGACTTACGGTTAAAACGTTATTAGCGTAAAAGTGGGTTTAATTTGGCCTATTGGTGGCGCTAGGCAGGTTTGGTTTGGAGACTTCAAATTTGGTCAACTTATAGGTCAGAGGCTTGGCAGTAAGTGGGCCAAATTTCATAATTTTCCCTCAGGGGTTCATATGGCTGCCATTGACTTCAAAGTGGAAGTGGAAGAAGAAGAAGAAGGAATAATAATAATAAATACTAATAATAGTAGGAAGAAACTGAACGAACACAATAGGTGCCTTCGCAGCTTTACTGCTTGGCCCCTAATAATAACAATAAAATATATAACTGCAAGCAGTAATGTGGGACCATGCATCCAAAAGGCAAAATGTGAGCAGAAGTACCATCAAATTGAAAACCAAAGACATGAAATCCACTCAAGGTATGGTAAAATAAAACCGAAAAAATCGAATTGAGCACTATTTAAAATTTTATGATTTTTGACCATTAGGTGGCGCTCTTAATAACTTCTATTTTGGGGTCAGCCTTTGGTACTGATGAATCACAAAAAAATTGGTGTCATATGGCAAAAGGTTGCAGAGGTACAGCTCAACCTTAAGAACCAAACTGGATGGCCTCAAGAAGGGTGGTTTTCATTATACCTGGCTCTCCCGAGCAAGTAGCTGTTTTAGAACTGTAACTGAGGGGATCACTTCCGCTACAGACGAGGTGGAGGAGCTAATCTGTTTTTTCATGGCTTTTTTCATGATGCTTGTGTTGTCGCGCAAAATAACATCAACACAGGATTTAGAATTATTCCACTTCACAAACATACCATCTATTAATTCAGCTATGGACGAGTGCGAGCCGCGAAACTCGTTAGCCTGCAGCACTGCACTTTGAAGAGTAAAAGATGATGGCGTCACTGTGTTTATCCAGTGTTCTATCAAACTCAATAAAGACAGAATTGCAGCTCCAGATGTCAGTAGTGAAGCTGATAGTTCGCACGTCCTTTAGTTTACATAAATGTGTTCACGGACTGTCTCATATAGCTTAGGAAGTGCTTTTTCGGAGATATATTTGTGCCCAGGCAAACTGTACCGGGGTTCCAAATGTTCAATTAAGCGGAGAAAGCCCACGTTTTCGACCACTGACAGTGGCTGGTCATCCAGTACAATAAACTCGATAATCCTGTCGGTTATCTTTATTGCTCGTTGACTGTCTAATGAAACCTTTTCTCTTTGTTTGAATAAAGCTTCCAGTGTTTGTTGCGTCTGGCACGGCTGGTCCTTCCGCTTTGCAGTGATAAGCAAAGCTAGCGTGCATAACTGGGTTATGTTTATGAAAATGGTATCGGATCGGTACGTGGACTTAAATATGCGGCAATACCGATGCCAGATTTTTTTGTGGTATCGGCAGCATTTCCGGCAGCAGAAATACAGGCTGAAATGCTAGAAATCCCCAGACCACTATGGGGAAGAGTTACGAAACACTACCGTAATAAAACAGGTAACAGCGCATCGGGATTTTATCTTTACAGGCTGCCCCTACCGGAACTCGAACCGTCGTCATGAACCTAACTGAAGGCTTTGTGCTGCATGATTTATCTATTATTAGAAAACAATTTGAACAAATGAAATAAAGCCTGGTCCTCACACACCACACACTGCTTCTTGCACATCCATGCAGATGAGTTCCTTTCATGATTGAATTATGAAAATATATATTTTGCTTCCTGTCACAATCTTACTGAATGTTCAGAAGTTTGAAATAACGTCCACAGAATGTGCCGTGTATGCAGGTATGATGGCTATCATTTCTTTCTGTAAGAACATACGTGTGTCAAATGGTCTTACCTCCACACCTCCATCAGTACAAGATTCAAACACCATCAACCAATAATCAGAGCTCAGTGATCCCAGAAGAAACACTGTGCTCATAGCTCCGAAAAATCCAGCCAGGAAGCGGAAAACCAGCAGATGTGTGCTGTCTCCATTGAATAACATTGTTCTCGTCATCCTTTTCTCAGTTGAACTGCTCACATTACCTCCTGTTTATTTAGTTCACTTCTTTATTTACCAGTCTGTCTGCAGTAGATTACTCCTTCAAGCCAGAGAATCTGGAACCATACTGATCTCCCCACAGTGGGAGTCTGCGTACCATCCAGTGATGAAAAAAGACCAGACAGAGCTAATCTTAGCTGTAGTGACTTTGGGAGATCTGATTCAGCTCCTCAAAACAAATCAAACTGTGGGTCAAAGAAAGGAAAGGCTGAAGGGACGTTACAAGGTCCTCCATTTTACTTCAATGTTTATAATAATGATAATGCTCATGTGAAGTTATCCTACCGGAGCAGATTGGATTTCCAAAAACGATGAAATCACGCTAGAGAAAATAGCATCTGTCATCATGTAATGCTAGCGTCGGGATTTTGTTTCCTTCTTTGATATAAATAACCATGCTACCCTGACAAGTTTATCTAAGTGAAATATATCTACATTTGTCAGATGCTATTATTTTAAAAAAAGAATCTCAGTTTATGGTGATGCAATGGTATATGTTATATGATATGAAAATATACATAGTCTTATAATTCTACACCTAAACTATAACAAACTGCATGTAATGAATTCCTAAAACTTTAACGACATGATTCTAGGAGCCAATGGTTACATTTAAAATTGAATAAAACAAAATGCCAGTCAACTTTTTAGTAGCTGTACTATCACGTAGCGGTTGCAGAAACCCTAATAAAAACAAACAAATGCAATACAGCATGGTGATCCAGAGCGAGAGAAGGGCACTTATATAAATTATATTACAAAAATATATAAAAGGGATTCAATCTTACTTTTGGTCAATCTGTTAAAACGTGCACTTCAAAATAGTAAACTATGCTCCCAAATTACCACAAATGCAGGATGACCAGTTTAACTAATTATTTTCTTTATTTCAGAAATAAAATAGGAAACACAAAGTAGCCTTTGACACTGAAAACGTTTAAATTAAGAAACTTAAACTAATGTGAGCATGAGAACCTAGAGACATCCCAGTCTGTCCCGCTCTCAACAGAGGAAACAATTATTAAACCAGTGAACACCTAAGAGCCTTTAACATTGTAAGCAGTAAAAACAAATAAACTAAAGGTGGTGTCTTCAGGAAATAATTCTCAGAGTACCATCAGAATCCTAGAATGGCCAGAATTGAGGCAAAGTCGACCTCTGGCAATCCAGGATTAGGTCAAAAGACATAGGTGGATCAAGAGGACCAGTCCAGTGTTTACAATAAAGAGGCATACAGGCTAAAGATGACAAGGTGTGGTCAGACAAGTAAGCATGTCAGACCAGGAAGATGACTGGGTCTAAGATGGAGGAAGTGTCAGTTGTTCAGTCTAGTACAGATCAGGCAGAAGACTGGGTGGACTGCCTGAATAAGGAACCTTGATACTAGAACCATGGCATCTTCCTTCTTCCATGCTTCAGGGTCAATCAATCTTTTCTTGGAAGCATCAACAGGGATTAAAGTGGAGACCTCATCCTCATCCAGGGACTCACACTACTGCAGTGACCAAGACCCAAAACTTGACTGCTCTCTAAGACAGAAGGGACCGTAACATGCTCATGAAAGAAAGGGGACAAGGATTGGGTAAAAACTCTTCTCGTCATGGGCAGAGAGGGCCCTAAAGAGATTAGAGTTTCCCCTTTGTACTATGAATATAAGAACCATAGCTCTTGGAAACCAGGGATCACTAGGGCAGACGATGAAGCAGCAGTGTTTATCTTTATTTTATGCTTGTTCTTACTAGGATACAAGAATGATAAAACCCTCCTTGTCATGAAAAAGGGGAATGAAATAGTGCAGTAAAATAAAACAGGTAGAATCTAAAATTTGATTAAAGGCCAAGGAAAAAAGGTGAGTCTTAAGGTGGGTTTTAAAAGTTTTTAGGGTTAGGGCATCCAATGAAAACTCCTATTTCCTCTATTAGTCTGCTTTGTCTGGCACCTTGAGCAGAATTGGGTCAGGAGACCTGAGGCACCTAGCCAGGATATGAGAAGTTCAGCAAGGTACGGTTGGGAAAGACCATTTAAAGCCACTTATGTACTTTGCTAGCAGTACCTGTTACCCCACTGCGCAATGTAGTGTGCGCAGCCCCTGAGCGCTTGAGTGATGATGACATAAAAAAAACTGTCTAGCCAGCCCCTCTGCACCATCACTTGCTGCCATGGAGTTCTATGTTGCTTATTCTGCCATCATATCCACCGTCTATGAACCCCTCAGAGTAACCCTGGGATTGGTGACATTTAAAGAGGTCATGACATGTTGAGCCTTTTAGTGGCGTTAATTGTGATTTATAAGAATAGATTTAATAAAAAAAAAAAAAAAAAAAAAAACAAGTTTGCTCTAAAAGTGCGTCTAGCAATCAAGCACTGACTGAAGACCTGGATTATTATCAGAAATGTGAGCACAAGAGTTTTTATTTAATCTTTTGAGTCCAAAAAAACCGAAAAGAAGCCCCATTCTATTTTCTATTCGCTCTTCGTTTTGAGCTTTTGTCGCTTCATTACTGTGAGATTTTCACAGCCCCAGGTGGTTTACAATGGTGTACAGACCTTACTTTCTGGCCGGAGGACTCACCTGTTAGGGATTTTTAGCTTAGTTATTAGACGCCTAGCAAACGGCGAGTGGAGCCATCAGTTGGGGCCCCCGTGTGTGTGTGGTTTTCCCGGCGTGTTAAAGTTTGAATTCAACCCATCTTGAGCCACAGCTGCACCAACACTGTGAGTGTGGTGGCGTAAGGTATCCTCACCAAACCGCGGGCTCTATGTCAACTCTCTTTCTCCTTTCTCTTTAGTTCTTCCAGCGTGACATCTTTGTACATGATTTAAGACAATATTGTTTTCCATCTCAGTTAAAATTTTATGTTGCATTGGTGTGTGTACTGTTCTTTCTTTGGTTGGCTAGAGCCACCTGTATTACGTTGCTGCTGAGTGAACAAAGTCTTACCTGTTGTGAGGATTTCAAGGATTGTTTTAATAATGAACTCTTAATAAATTGTTGGAAATTGACAGCATGCCTTGTCCCTCTCTCTTCATTAAATGAACGACCTGTGAGCCTAGATTCTCATTTACTCTCCAGGTGAAATTCCTGGGGTGGAGTTTTCGGTTAATCCAATTTCGAGCACAACATTGACTGACATGTTCGCTTTTGGGTCACACTGACACAGTGTTCTGCTTCGCCGCTCTGTCACATAAGGAAGAGTTTTCTATTGTGTTACCGAAAACTGCAACACTGCATATCAATACAGTACTGAGTGAGCATAGTATTGCCTGTGACTTGTTCTGTGGGACTCTAAGATTATACTGTAAAGTATATAAAGTACTCTAAAGTTTTGCAGCCTGAAAATAGAAAGCGTATGTATGAAATCCACAAACGCAAATACCTCTTCTTTGAACTATGCAGAACGCATGTGGTCAGGAGCTGATGCATTCCTGGCTGGATTCCCCCTACTAGCCGATATTTCCCTCGCTGCTTGTCCAGAGAAAACATTGCTTGTGATGTGGGTGAGGTGCTGTTGCCAGATCACAACAAAAGAAAGGATGCAGCATAGTTATTTATTTTACTGTTACCGTATACAATTGGTAGGGAAGGGAACATGAGGCAGGCTTTCAGAATTGTTTTTTACAGTTTTATAATTCAAAGATTTTAGACCGTCATCATAGTACTTGCTGCATCGATTGGATTTTCAGAAACTGAATTTAGGAACTCATTCTGTGTTTAACTATGTGCTCACAAGCACTTGTATTCTGCACTTTATGCATCTGAGTTGTCCGCTCTTACCATGTTGGACTAGGAAAAATAAATCCTGTAGTATCTACTTGGACGATTCGGTGGTGTATTCGGACACTTGGACTTGAGCATACCACACCACTTTGAGAGTTTCGGGGGAACGGAAGTAAACCTCTTTGGCATTTGCCCTGCTGATGCAAATTCAGAATCAGCCTCTGACAAATGTGTTGATTCCTCTTGAAAATGTCTTTGCTTAGGCTTTGACTTGTATTAGTTTGCTGATGTATGCTTTAACAGAGTGTTTATGAATGTAATCAAAGCTCTAAGTTTGATGTTGTTGTTTCCCTACAGCTTTGATTTTTTTAAGGGTGGGAGTGTTACAATCCCCGTGTTTTGTAATTATTCATTATTTATATTTATTATGTACTTGTGTATTTTACGTATGTGTTTTGCGTGAGATTGGTGACGTCGTGTTTACCGATCAGGTTAACGGGGTGCACTATTTAAGACCCGTGTCAGCTCCACTTGCACTCTCAGCTTGTTGTCTCTCTCTCGTCAGTTTAGTTCGTGATCTTCGTGAACCTCATTTAAGTTTGTGGTTCGAGATCTTCGCGATCTCTTCGTGAGAGTTTCCGGGTCTGTGTCACTCCCCTGTTCTGCCTTTCCCCTCACACTCTCAGGTTTGGGTTAAGCACTCTTAGTTTAGCTTAGTTATCTTCGTTTTTCCGTTTATCATTAGCTTTGTTATTGTTTCACACTTTCGATTACCACAGCAGTCATTTGTTTCGTTTACAGCTCACCTTTTAGTTTCTCCATGTCCATTTTGTTACGTTCACTGGTTATTTTAGGCTACTTTGGAACAATCCAGGGACTGGTTTCGTTGGTGTGCGGTGGTTCGGCTTTCGTGTATGTTGTGTGAACTTGTGTGCTCATTAGTTAGTGCTTTGATTTCTGCAGCATTTGTTTTATTCTTTATTTTAGTTTGGTGAATAATATACTTATATAGTTTTGGGACAAGGTCCTTGTATTACATGTATATTTTCAGAGGTGGATAGAGTAATAAAATATGCTACTCAAATAAAAGTACTGTTACTTCAATTAAATTTTACTCAAGTACAAGTACAAGTACTGACCAAAAAGTAAAAAATTAATCTTCTAAAATTTCACTCTGAGTAATTTTATTTATTTTTGAACAACAGTGGTGAGTGGGGGATTCTAGTGTAGTTAATAAAAAAAAGAAAAAAGATGGGGATATAAATTCAATTTAATTAAGGAAATAACTTTACAAATTAAAGTGCAATAAAAACAAATAAATGAAATACAATAAAGTAAATAAAAACACCATATAAAACATGTAGGGAAGTCATTTTATGGCAAATGATTCCATAAAACATCAAAACCACTGAATATGGCATAAACTGTGGACTCAGCAGAGCATCCTTTTGTTAAACACTGAAACAGTAGTGCAAAAGTAAGTCAAAATTGGTCAGGGACATTTGAGCATTTATGAAAAAACTGTGCCATTCTGTCTACTGATTATTTAAAAAATAATAACGCAACAGAACAATAATTATGTGAAAAAGTAGTATTTAACTTACCTCAACGTGCTCTCGCAGGTTTTATGTTGAGCTTTTGTAAGCTGCCAATTCAGTCGTCGTGGGTAAACAAAGTTTACACCGCATAATAAAGCTGTTGCCTTTCTTGCTCTTAAATTCAAAGTGGTCTTGTAAATATTGCCATGGGTTTGTTTCTGAAGAATTCAAATTCAGCAGCTTTCCCTTTCATCTGTGTGTCTGTCTTGTCCATCTCCATCTTGAGTTAGCGCACTGCATTTGTTCTCCCTCTCATCAAGCAGTAGTTTCCGGCGCGCGCTCCCCTCCTTCCCTCCAACCGCAATTAAGTAACGGATAGGATTTAAAATGTAGTTAAGTACAATATGTCACTCAAAACGTACTAAAGTACAAGTAAAATTACAAAATTTAAAAGTTACTTTATAAAGTACAAATACACAAAAAACCTACTCAATTACAGTAGCGCGAGTAAATGTAATTCGTTACTTTCCACCTCTGTTATTATTGTTTGTCAACCCCTTTGTGTTTCCTTGAACCCTGTAAAACGCATTGTTTGATTATTTGTTTATCGTTTGTTTCTTTGAACTTGATTTTAATACAAGGAGTATTTGAGTTGTTTTTAATGGTGTTTGGTATGGTTTATAGTCAATAATTTATAGTGTTTTGTAGTGTTGTGTATTTGATAGCTTGCTTTTGAATTAATTTTCTTCTGGTTATACTTCCTCAATGTGTGGTCTGAGAGCTAGTCACATCTTGCGAGCTAGGGTAAACATCTGAGAAAACTGTTTGCTGATCTGACTAAAAATAAAAATTGCGTGCCTGCGTTTTAAAAAACATCCTCACGGTGGCAGCACAGCTCTGAGATTCAAGAACGGGCTGCGACAAAAAAGAGACGCAGCGTTCCAATATTAGCATGCGTTTATTCATACAGAAGATTGATTATAGAAACGTGACTTAATCCTTCCCAGATACCCCCTAAAGTCATCACTGGGCGAATGCCCTCCATATTTGCTTCATGCTCAGAGTAGATGTGCTAAAAAAGATAATCCCCATGGCTTGTTTTGGTGCGCGCTTGCACGTGCTGTTGCGGAATGCGCGCGTGGGACAGCAGCGATGACGTGACGCCTGTGGGCGGGGTCAGAGGGTGCAGTAGAGCGAGCGAGAGGCATCACGCCGGGATCCGGAGATGGGCAATCTTCACAGCACTCACCGTAGTGTCATGGAATGACGAGGCCCCTCCAAGAGGTGAGTTCTTCGGTTTCTGTTTGTGTTTGCAACATGTGACAGAAGAACTGAGAGCTGGCGTTCCATATCTGTCTAGTGTGCCATTATTATTATTATTATTATTATTATAATTATGTTACAGTTTTGTGACAGGATAAATAACCCTCGTGACCGGGAACTAGAGATGTGTATTTAACTAAAATGCCCGAGGGAACTTTAACGGAAATGAGGAGAATGCGGTATGACCTGTAAGACCAGTGTTGTGTTGGCGAAACAAGGACATTCCGAGATGAGCATCACTTTTCTGACTTTCTCAAAACATTACATTGTGCTGTTCAGCTACGCTCTTATACATACCCTTTCAAACCAGCATTCTCTCCGGGCAAGCTATATTCAGTATTTTAGACTGTGTTTTAGATTATTGTGGATTCTGGAGAAGGAAGTCATGTCGAGATTTTAAAAGTACAGACTCTCCTTCATCTCTTAAGTGATCTAAGGGTGTGCTATACAATAGTTACCCAATAGAGGTCGCGTTTTTGGAAATATTACTGCGTTATCAAAACTTAAATAACTTGATCCATTTTAGATTTATATTTTGAATAAAGTATGATGGTTTCATATATTAATTATTCCATTTAATGAAATTGTTTTCTGTTATTTAAGTAGTTATTTCAGATAATTTTTTTTTTAAATGTGCTGAGTTGACTCACAATGAATGCATAAGTTTCGCAGCGGAATTTTTGTGACTTTCTATGATCACAAAGTCTATGTGGTCCGAAAATAATAATTTTGTTTTCTTGAGGTTGTGAGCTGACATCCCTTTCCCCCATTTTTTTGAGTGTAAAATAAGTGGTAAAATGTCTGGTTTACAGTTTTTCTCAATTGCTAAAACACTATAACCAGTCTTTTGAACTAAAATTTCAAAACTATTACGCCTTTTTTGAAAACGAACACCCATTTCCCTAAACTATAAACACTATTCCCTGCTTTGACACATGAGTTATATTTGGTGAACTGTTACTGCAAACCTCTACACACAAATCCCTACATTTCTCAGTGCTTACACCATGTGGTCATTTAGAAAGCACTAGCATTCAATAATGTTAACTTAACACAGCACCGCTTGAGCTCAATAAGCACACAATTAACCAAGTGGAAACACTAGGAGTCAAAATTTATCACACACCAATCAGAACCTTCGATGGATAGATAAAAGGGGCAAAAGTCAACTTATTCAGGTTAGAAACAATGAATCCAAAGGAGGAGGACGAGGAGGTCGAGGAGGAGGAGGAGGAGGAGGACGACGACGACAACAAGGAAGGGGAGGAGCAAGAGCAAGGAGATCCAGTCTCGGATGAAATTCGAGCCACTATAGTTACTGTAACCATGTTCTTGTCCATGGTATGACTATGAGGGAGGCTGGGCCACGAGTACAGCCAAATTTGAGTCGCTTCACTGTTGCCTCCATCATCAGAACCTTCAGGGAGGAAAACAGGTAGATGTTCTTGCAGTAAGACTGCTCTGTACAGTAACTTTTGAGTGCTGAACTCATGCTGTGACAACACATATGCTACTGTAATCGAGAAATGCTCTATTTCACAAATTATCTTTGTGGATGAGGCAGGTTTATAGATACTGTTTATACTGTAGGTTTATTTATACAGGTTTTTACTGTAGATATAACAGTAGATGCATGCCAGGGGTGGATCAGGCATTGACCCCCGTGGATCAGATTTTACCCCCGCTGCCTGGCTAGGGCCAATATAGCCTGTGACGTGGATGAGATTCTTTGACCTGACCCGGACCAAAGACAGGATGCTGAGGTGGAATAATTTTTGTGTATGTGTTGTACTGTATAGTACATGAATAAAAATTCGCCAGTGTACATTGGTTTCGCCTTTTTTGTTCATCATGTGAAATTGTTTTTGAGGGGAAGAACCACAGGCAACATAACTTGCCCGTTTTGGAAATATTGTTTTTAATTTATTGCACCAGTGTGTAAGATTATGTTGTAGTGTGAGTGTTTTTGAGGTCTTGTGTGTGATGTCTGAACGCAAATTATGATTTTTCAGCAAGAGTGAATGGTTTTCAGTGTACAGCTTCATTTTGACCTGAAAATAGGATGTTTGGGAAATTGGGTGAGACGTTATGGATTTGTGTTTACTGTTTTGAGAATAGGAGGCATAGTTTCAAGAAATGTGTTTAAGCAATCGAGAAAAACTGTAATGCTGTAAAATATGGTGCAATACAAATTTACATTTGTGTGGTGGCGATCAATTGCACATTTATGTAAATAAATGTTTACATGCCCATTTTTTTCACAACACTTTTGTTTTCGTCAGCTTTAGCAAGACTAAACCACTCTTTTTAGTCTGTTCCTGATGGTTAGAGAGAAAGAGAAGCGCATTCTTACCTTTATTTTGCACTTTAGGGCATTTTCTTGCACATTAATTTAAATGTATTTAACCCTTTTGAAGTCTGCTCCTTTTTAGCATTTTTACTACTTAACAAATTGCTCTCATAAGTTATCTTGATATATTTTTTAGTACAACCCCAGCTTCTTTATTTTTTACAAATATTTTATCTGTATACAACACAGTATTTCCACCAGAATTCTGAAGTCTGGCATCCCAACTGTACAAAAAGTACAATTCTGAGTGTTTTAATTTTTTATAAATGTTAAAGGATGTACCAAACAGTTTTTATGTTTAATAACAAAATCAAAGTGTTGAGACAAAATAAAAATGCATAAAGACAAGGTCAAAACAATGTAAAAAAATGGTAAAACCATATTGTTAAATCTAAACCTTATACACAGTTTCAAGCTTTTTTGTGACAGAATTTTGAAAAACATGAGCCATATCACAGGTATTGTACTTCCTGAACTATCCCTTCTTTCACAACTAGATGGCACCAATAAAATTAAACTGAAAGATCATTTTATTTTAATAGGGTGATCAAGGGTCCTCCTTTTCCTGAACACGGCCACGTTTTACATGCAGCCCAGGTGTCCGGGCAGGTTTTAGAAATTCATAAAAATGTCCATTGTTCACTCTTTTTCACCAGACTATTATGAGTGTGCGTAAATTGACCAGCGCTTGGCAACTTTATTACCTAGTGTTAATTGACAAATGAAAAGTATAGATCCGTTTGTTTGTTAAGTTAGTATCTTTGTGAGACTCTTCTATTATTTATCGTATTACAGTTATTAAGAGAAATATTGTTGAAACTGGATTTTCTAACAGAAGAGTTCATATTTAGAACATTATTTCATATTATTAATTATTTTGAAAAGAGTCTAAGAGAGCTACAAGTTTTTACAAGCGCGGTCTCTGTCCGCTGATGGGTGTGTGTGTGCGCGCGCGCATCGGCGCGGAACTCCGCCGTGCGCGACACGGAGGACAATTGTAAACGCGCAAACGTTGAGACAGAAATTACATGCCATCGAATAAATAACATAATGCTATTTAGTTTAATAAAAGAAAAAAGCAAAGACCTGTTATATATAAAAAACTTCTGTCGTTTTTCGACGAAAATAAAATAAAATTAACTTGACCTTCAAGGGGGGCGGGGGGTGCCGTTGGGGGGGAGGGGCACCCCCCTAATATAATGGTACGGGAAACACTGGTGAAAGACAAATTAATTCAGTACAATTCAAAAACATTTGACAAATGTATTGTTAGTAACAACGAACTGCACATATATTTAATTTATGAAATGAAAATGCTTTTCAAAATAAGGAAGAATACAAATGTTCGAATAGATTTGAGTTGATTTAATAAGCAGTTTCAATAAGATCTAGGTACTGTTTTAGTCTTAACTTACCTTAGGTACTGTTTTAGTCTTAACTTAACTTAATGCTTAACAGTAGCATTAATAACTGGTTTACATTTCAAACTAAGTGCCAGGTTTAATTTGGAGGCCAATATCAGAATTTCTCAGCGTAAGAAACTGTAAGTGTGGCGTGTGATAACAGTAAAATGCGCGTCACTGAGATTAGAGAACCCTGCACTTGTCTTCTGTTTCTCTTCGCTTTGTTTTTGGTAGCTACATGCAACTGTTATCAGCATTTTTTGTTTTAATTCTTTGCAACCTCAAACTTCGCTCATCTGCTGCTAGTTACTTAACTCACATTTAATTGGACTATGCATTCTCGCGTCCCTTAGGAAAGGCGCTCTGCTAGATCTTGAATCAAAATTCTCGGTTTGGTCCGCAGCTCCGGGTCCGTATGGGACAGCCTCTGGGTCCTGATCCGGCTCGTGGTCCGCCTGTTAGTGACCCCTGATATAGAATATATTAAGCTTTTATAATAAAAAATTATGCAATAATAAAATGTTCACATTTTTATCAAAATGAGTTTCAGCTCAATCTGCAGGTGATCAGAGCAGTGTGGTCATTCTGGAACATACTGAAGAGTGAAGTTATTAACCAATTTTGGCCAAAACATATTTTAGGCTTGCCACTTTGCAGACGGTCCCTAAGCGAACCACTGTCAATCAGCTTCTCATAGACAGATACATGTTTTTTTAGTTTGTCCTCTATGTTACACAGATTAAAGGGGTGTAATGTTTTATTAAGAGCTTTTGTGTCTCAAGCTGTTGAGTAGTGAAAGCAGCTTTACGGAACTTTGCTGTTGATAGGAGCTTCGTTTTCAAGTCTCAAAGAGCTTTAAGTGCCGCATATTTCAGGTCTCATCTGACTGGGATCATTTAAAATTGGATGTGTACAGCTGCGCAGAATAGGTTGAGGTCTGGTCGTGGCTTGACTTTTGATAACAAATATCAAAGATAAGGTCCTAAATAATAACAGCGGATAAAACGCATTCATCCCTGCCCTGTAGGATTGAAACCCCAATTGTAACTGCATTGCAAACTGGTTTTATTTGCAATGTCCAGGTCCACCATTCTTGCTTCTAATCCAAAGTTTCGACATGTCGGTTGGTGGTGGCTAACCTACCGCTCAAAGCGGTATCACCTCAGCACCACGGAAACCACACTTGCGACCAATTCTGAACTCCAAACCACTGCATGGTCTTGAAACTTGACAGGACGTGTCAAACATTAGGCATGATTAATAATCAATATGCTGCTCATAATTAGTTCAAATACTGATGAGTCATAAGCTGTGTCCCAATCCAGAAGTGCACATCCTCCCAAGTGCGTTATTTTGAGACTACTTACATCACAACTGTGCGCCAAGGCCATCTCATTTCGGCAAAACTCAAATGGTCCTTCAAATGTGTCCTCCTTTCCCCTGAATTCGGTAGGATGTATCACGACCATCCTTCGTGGCCTCGGATCCCAAATGCATTGCATTTTTTTTCAATAGAATCAACACAAAAAACACTTGAATTTGTATTTAAATGTAAGTAACAGGTTTTTATAAAGGCCAGTAATCAAGTGGTAAATGCTGGTAGTGTTAGTAGTATTTTAATACATATTTTTATTTTCAAAACATGACTGTAAAAACTGTACCAGGGAAAAAACTTACTGTGATCTTAAAATGTAACATAAATCTAAAATATTTTTAGAATCACTTAAAGAAAAATATTAAGAATAGAAGAACGTTTCATTCATTCAATTCGGGATCCAAACTACTGATCTGGTGGCGCTGGTGGCGCTAATGAAACATAAGCAAACTGCCAAATAACCCTTTACAAAGAGTTTATGCAGCCTTCGGAGGATCCCCCATTTACCAGAGATTTATGCCGGTACACATTATTTGGAGGATCCTCCCAAGCCGCAGCCGTGGAGGCTGGGTAGGAAGGCCCCTCCGAAGGCTTTTAGAACCTGGATTGGTACACCGCGATAGACATCGTATAGGACAAAGATGCATCACTTCCTGAGATATTATTTTCAAACAGGAAGTCAGAAATCTCGAACAAAAGATAGAAATTAATTAAATGAGAATGAAACTGAGGTATCACTTATTGGTTCTTAACAGAACATCTCTGAAGTTGGCCTCTCCTCTGTCTCGTTTAACTCCATCACTGTGCTCTTTTTGTCATAAAGTTAAAAGCTTAGGTGTTCTTATGGAGCAAACTTTATCTCTTGATGCGAATTAACTCCTTTACCAGATCTGCCTTTTTCCACACACGCAACATCTGTTTGTGTCGAGTTCTTTCTGAAAAAGCTGCACCATCTCTAGTTTATGGCTGGGTGACTTCTGGCTTGGATTTTTGTAATGCAGTTTGGTCTACTAGCCTAATTTGCTTTTAATGCTGCTGCCAGAGTAATCACCGAACACTGTTTCCAAAGGTATCTCCAAAACCTCATCATTTCCATTGGTTAAATATCAAAATAATGCTCTGAAATAAATTACAATTTCAGTGTGATTGCATGCATATTAACACACAAACACGCATGCGGTGTGTTTGACTTGAAGCAGTGCTGCAGCCACCGATCAATTAGACTGTAAAAATCCGATCGATATTATAGGAATGGAATACTCTTGAAACCGGTTATCATCCCATGCCTACTGTACATAAGACACTTGAGAATGATGTGATTTAAACAGTCTATTGAAATGCCAGCAATGATAGTGAAAGTATTGCAGGTTAGCTTCTAGGAGGGTGAGTACCTGGGTACAGAGTTCGACAGGGAATCTTCAATCATAGAAGAGAGACGCTCAGGAGAAAGGAGAATACTCCAGAGAAGGGATAGTCACCCTCACAAAGCAGTATTACTAGTAGGGGTGTAACGGTTCACGGGGATGTATTGAACCGTTTCGGTTCGGCCTGTTCGGTTCGGTACACCTGCGTACCGTTTCGGTATTTTTTTTAATTAAATAATATAAATTTATTATTACCGCGATATTAAGCGTAGCGGAACAATGTTCCTAGACGAGTTTCTGCACGGACGCTATTGAGTGACGCACAGTAGAGCTGCACGCCATGGGTAGCTGTGAGAAATGGCATCATGGCAACAGCGAAAGAGAAGCCAGAGCTTGAGGACTCCCCCACCTCACTACGGTCTCCTGTTTGGGAACACTTTGGCTTCTCTGTTAATATTCAATTAACCTGATCCATGTTTTGGGGATTTTGGGGGAAACCGGAGTACCCGGAGGAAGAAACCCATGCAAGCACGTGGAGAACATGCAAACTCCTTGCAGGGATGGTCACCGGCGAGACTCAAATCGGCAACCTTCTTACTGGAAGGCCCCAGTGCTACCCACTGCACCACTGTGCCGCATCTCATTAATTAATTCACAAATGCGTAATATTTGAGTCATTAGGCAGAAACAATATAGACAATGCCAAGGGGTGTGCCACAGTAGTGGCATCATCACGAATCGATGTACTGTGCACGATGTTCAACCTGTGGAAGTTCCATATGGTATGATCCTGAGTTGTTTGTAAACATGTGCTGGAGAGCTCATGCTAAGGAGAGACCACCCCTTGCTCATTTTCATCTCAAAAGGAAGCATCTGTGCTCTTCCTGTAAACAAATTATGCAAACCTCCATTTGGATACTTTAGAGAGCGTCTAACGTAGGGTTCTACAACACAAAAACACACACACTCACACACAGAAGGGGGTCCTCGCTCTCTCCATCCACACACCCACTCTTTGGTTATCTGAAGCACTGGCCATGCCATGTAAATCTGGCGCAGCTCATAGATCAGTAGCTTTGAAAGAAGACTTATTGAGTAAACCATTATATTTTTAGAAATGATCAGAAGACCACATATGATTTGAAAACCTGGCTATGGCTTGGGTCACACTAGAGTTGTGGGTAAGTGGTTTGACAAGGATATGGGTGGATTGTCCGAGAGGATCAGTAAAAGAAAACGGCCAGAATCATTAATCCGCCAATTGCTTCTTATCAGTTACTCATCCCAGGTAGTCGGTTTTGTTTAATATTATCACAAAGGTGTTAGGACTTGCTTGTTACTTTTGTTTTGTTCTGTCCCTAATAGTTTAGCCAGATTACTTGTGCTCTGCCATTCCCCTACTCGTTAGCTCTGATTGTGTGCACCTGCCTCCCCCACTGGTTTCCACTCTGCCTTGTCAATTCTCCCCTATTTAGTCCTGTCTTTTCTTTCACTTGGTGTGGGTTCATTTTGCCTCGTGAGTGCCAGGATCTGTGTTGCTGCAAGCCTGATCTCTGTACCTGACCGCTTAATATTTCAGTGTATTTTTGTAAATTTTCATTGTTTGTTCTTGTTATGAGATCCTGTTTTTGTTCTTAGTTAGTTTAGCTGTTTAAGTTTAGCTAGTTAGGCTTTTCCCTACCAAGGGGTTTTTCTGTTTATTTATTTTTAATAAAGCCCATTGTTTGACGGTCCACTTGAGTTCAGCCCTTTTTCCTTATACCTTTGGGGCATGCCCCTAACAAAAGGTTTTCTGGTGATTATGTATTTTTATGATAAAGATAGTCAGGTGATAAATTTGTATGTAATAAGATATAACTTGTATAATAATCTATTAACAAAAGTCATTTATTCATTCATTTTTCTGCCCGCTTATTCCCTTTTGGGGTCATGGGGGTCTGCTCACATCGGGCGGGGTCTCCAGTCCATCGCAGCTATTCAGAATATTCTAACAGTTAACCTAATATTTACTTCTTTGGAAATTGGCTGCTTTTATATATTTATAGTTGAATATTTGAATATCTTTTTCATAAAAATACATAATCAATGGAAAACCTTTGCAATATGATAAATTCAAGATAATAATCAACAAAACTGCTTACCTGGGATGAGTGACTGCCAGATTAATCCGAACTGAATATTACAAAAGTAATGCTGCAAACTGAATTTTACAGGTACATCTGAACAGGCAACTTTCACGCACACATTCACACCTAAGGGGAATTTAGATTATTCGATTAACCTAACCGCATGTTTTTGTGATTGTGGGGGAAACCGGAGGAAACCCACGCAAACACGGGGAGAATATCCAAACTCCTTCCAGGAAGGTCACCGGCGAGCCTCGAATAGGCAACCTTCTAACTGAAAGGCCACAGTGCTACCCCACAATGTATTATATACACTTTATATGAATCATATATTACAGATGTTTTGTTTTATCAGTTTTAGATGTGATTATTGATGTAAAACTTTGGTACTTGGTCTTTTAAACTAAAAAAAAAACTATTGTGCTCCCATCAACCCTCTTGATTCAGTTAGTCACTCTGACTAACCATACTGAGGGGGCTAGATAAATTTACAATCACAGGGAACAAAAACAGGATGACCCTTCGCATTTAAAGCGAGTCAAGTCTCATGAGCTCCATGAAAGCTAAGACCACAACGAATAAGAAGAATAAGCCAGTTGCAAACATCCTTTGCTTGACTGACAAGAGTGAATGTGACCTGAAACTGCTCATCCAACGAAAAGAGACTTTACGCCAATATTGAGGGCCATATATAGATTCTGGAGAGCCCACCAGATTTACAAGTCACATGAACTGGAACAGGGAGAGCTTTTTCAGATAATCCCTGTGGACTACCTGACACACTTTTGCAGACAACAGACCGCTGAAGTAATTTCAGATCATACAGAACTTCCAGTTCTGTAAGCTTCAGTTTGAGAAGCAGTATGTGACATTTTAAATATGCATAAAATTGGAGTCCGCCTGTACATATCATAGACTGTAAAAAAAGATGGACTACGTGACCCCACCTACTGGGCTCAAATGAAGCCATTTCCAAGCTGGTGAGGAGGCTGCCATTGATGGCTACACATGTGCACAAGCGACTTCCTGTTAAAGGTGGAACAGTCATGGTTTCTTTCTCACAATGTGAACAGTGAGGAAAGTCAGCTCTGTTTTGTGTTGCTGTCAATCATAGCTGTCAATCACATGGTCCTGCCTAGTTTTTAGGGGAAAATTTAACCGTCCTGAACCACACGAAAAAAAAAGTTTGTTCACTGTACAGATAACTTTCAAAATCATTAAAACTGTTTGTGTAAATGTCATACTCTCTGAGGAAATCATTTTTAAAGTTCAGCTTTTTCCCATAGAATTGTATTGGATGGTAATCATTCTGCAGCCAGTGCTATGGGGGTGCCCACCGCTGTTTAGCTTCACGTGAGACTAGGGCTGGGCGATATGGACCAAAAGTCATATCCCAATATATTTAGGCTGAATATCGATATACGATATATATCCTGATATTTTTATCAAAAAGTGAGAGCAATTGTTTAGTCACAGTCAAACCCAAATATGACATTTCACAAGTAGTTTTATTGAAACTGGCCGGATGAAACAATACCCAGCTGTTCAAAGAACAATAAAATGTAAAGATAAATACTGTATAATAAATATTATAAAATAATTAAATGGCAAACCCTAGTAAGGGCAGGGTTTATATATAAAGACAGAACAAAATAAAGTGCTCAGTTTAAGAAAATTTTAAAACATTTCTTATCTGACTATGAACAGACTATGACTATGAACTCTGTGAACATTTGGTCCCTTGTTTTTTACTTTGATTAACAGTTAGTGCAGTCTTGAGGTAGACATTAGAAATCAGACATGTGCGTCCTCCTTTGTTTAAAGATTTTGTGCGAGAAACACCAGCCTCTCAACTGCATCCGGCTTCAGAGAGGCTCTGTGGCAGGTCACGATGTTGCCACTGCAGCTGAAAATCCTTTCAGAGGGTGAACTGGTAGCTGGCACCAGAAGATACCTTTTTGCCAGGTGGCTTAAAGCTGGAAAGACAACTTCATGATCCTTCCACCACTTGAGGGGATCAGTGTCACTGTCCACACTTGCAGACTGCAAGTAACTTGACAGTTCATTTTCAATAGCCTCCCTCTTGGTTGGTGCAGTGGTGGTGGCTGTGCGCTGCTTGAAGAAGCTTTTCAGTGACAACTTCTTAGCTTTTGGTGTTACTGCTGCTTCTCCATCTTCAGGTTGAGGCACAGTGGGCACACATTGGTAAGGTGGCTGACAGCTGCTCTGATCACCCAGTAGGGTCTCCACCTCCAAGACAGCTCTCTGCTTCAATGCATCAACTTTTTCAGTTGGGATGTAGGTGGCCCTGAACCGTGGATCCACAAATGAAGCCATCTCTAATAGGTCAGTTACAGCTTGTTCAGAATACTTGTTGTTAAGGTACTCGACAATGCTGGATTTGATGGATTTGCAAAGCTCGCTGTCACCCTCTTCAAATGCCAGTAGACTTTCATTAAAAAGGTGCAGCACAGGTCTGACATATGAAAGAGTGACGTACTCCTCACCTGACAAAGCGTCAGTAAAGTTCTGAAGAGGTTTCAGGACCTTTTGAACTGCTTCTAGGACCTCTAAGTCCTGCCAGGTAGGGACAAGGTGCCTGATCTTTTTGTCACTAGACAGGACTTTGGCCAGTGCTGCTTCCTGCTCCAGTATTCTCTCTACCATAAGCTGCCTGGATCCCCAGCGTGTGGCAGATTCGGTTATGAGTTGGTGACTTGGCAGACCCAACTGAATCTGGACTTCAGCAAAATGTCTCCTTTTCTTCCAGCTGTATGAAAAACAGCTTACAATTTTTTTGCACAGAGAAATAGCCTGGGTGATGCGCTTGTCATTCATACCATGTCCTGTTAGAAATAGAATCATAAAAAACTATTAATCAAATCGCTTATACAAGAAATTTGAATCTGGTTTCACTTAAACACTCTTATACTACCAAGTGCTTTCCAAAATAAAGCTTTAGAAATATTCTACATTAATATTATTGTCTTTTTTCATATATTTGTAATTAACACCGGTCTTAGTAATCAAATATATAAAATATAACATAAAATGTTTTTCTAAATTTTAATCCTGTGAGTGATTTTTATATTTTTTCTGTATAATTCATACATGATGACTATACTGTACATTCATGTGTCATTCTTGTTGTTCGGCTGTATTTTAATGCTACTTTATATATCTACCCCACTAAAAACTCCACAATGTTTAGGCCTATTACAGTATGGTCAACCTGAGTTTCTAGTTAGTTTGAAGTTTGCTCTTTCAATCTAGATAAAAACGAGTCCATCATAATAGTTAAATATGTTGCCTTAAAGATATCAACTGGATAACTGGCATTTTAAAGTCATAATTACTTCACTTTTACCAGCTATAACATTAAAGTGGTAAACACATCAATGCATCACTAATTCCTATCCAATAATCTAATAAATATGGTCTAATAAATCTACTGTTCTGTATTGTACGTGATTTTACTTTTTGCACCGTAAGTTTTTTTGTTTTCTTCATTTATTTAACCTCCTATTTAACTATCTTTTTTTAGCTGAGAGCCATAGACCTTGCCAAGACGGCAGCAGCTTAAAAGGCAGACAAACAAAAGAAAATAATTTTAATAATTTTTTTACTTATTTTTTTATTATTATGATTATTATCTGAATACTCTTTACAACACTCACCAATAGCCAAGTGCAGTCTGTGACCGAAGCACTGCATCCTCACCCACTTGTTCAGTTCAACCGCTTTGACGATGTTGCTCCCATTGTCGGTTGTTTTAGCAACCAGATACTTTTCCTGGAGTTTCCAGCTTGCAATTGCGTCTTGCAGCGCCTCAGCTATGTGCTCACCGGTGTGATCCTGGGGGAAATAACTTGTTTGCAGACATGCTGATTTTATCTCCCAGTCTTGAATAAAATGAACCGTCAGGCTCATATAAGGCTCACACGTCCTGCTCGACCACATGTCACTAGTTAATGCGAAATGTTTCACGTTAGCGAGCTGGTCAGCAAGGCGCTGCCTAACGTCAATGTACATTTGTGGCAGTGCTTCCCGTGCAAAGTAGTTGCGTCTGGGGAGCTCATATCTCGAGTCCATGGTTTTTAGTAGCTTTTTAAAGCCGACTTGTTCCACAGTTGCAACAGGGACTATATCTGTAGCGATGTGATAAGTGACTGCTTTAGTTATAGTGCACTTCTTGTCACTTTTCTTTTCGTACGGTACACCGCGGGAAATTGAAGCTTGAAGGGAGCTTTGTGTCGGGGCTGGAGCTTTTGCGGGTTGCGGTTGGCTTGCAGCTGGGGCCTCGGCAGCGCGCAGTTTCACACACTCTTCATACTGCAGTTTGTGCCACTGTTTTAGATGGTGAAAAAGATTTGTAGTGCTTCCACCCCTGGCTGTAACTTCTTTATGGCACTCCCTACATATGACATGGTTTTGTTTCTCATCAGAAACTTTGAATCCGAACCATCTCCATATTACTGAGCCGCTACTTTTTTGTTTACCAACTAATTTCTCCGCATGCTCAGCAGATGTTGTTGCTTCCTCCATGTTTGTTGAAGAGTGCCGGCGGATTGTCTGCTCCAGAGTCCAGCCCCTCCCCTCTCTGTGCCTGAAAGAGGAGGGTCGTGGCCAGGGGCGCGCGAAGTAGTGCTGAGAGCTCCGGGTTAAAGCAGTTTGCTGGAGCAAGGCTCACAGCGCAGTTTGAACTACGCAGCCTATATCGATATATGCGATATGGCCATAATTTCATATCTCGTTTAAAAATATATCGATATATTTTTAATATCGATATATCGCCCAGCCCTACGTGAGACACACTTGGTTAATATAGTCTCAGATGCTGGCCTTCCTCCTGTGTATTCTGATTGCTACCAGACTTGACATGCAGATGTGCTCTTTGTACAACCAGCAATATTCCCACACACTGACCATGGGTTCATGCAACAAATCAACTAATGTCCAGTAAATGTATTGGAGCTTGATAAATTTGCCGGCGGTGATAATATTCTGGTTGCCTATGTGCGTGTGAGGAATGGGACAAGCATCAACAGCAGTAAACAGAATTAAATTAAACGTCACTAAAAGTAGTGCAGACTAGGTAAATTGTATCTGGGATCAAGTATTTTTAGCGTATGTATAAAGCCACGTTGTTCAATGATGGAAATGCGTGCCATGTCTATCTCCAGCGCACGTAAGGTGAGAGGCGGAGGTACACCCTGGACAGATTGCAGTCTATCGCAGTGAAACAGAAGTCTACACTGCAAAATACTCCCAAATAGCGTTTATGAAGTGATATTGCAGGCAGGCTACACAAAGACTATTTATGTTGTATAACATGGGCAGATGTATAAATTGGACTTAAATGAATATGTGAATGAAGAGCAGAGTATCCTCAGTCTGACAACATTGTATATAGCTCCTTGACTTACTAGTTGGTAGAAATCTTTCTCCTGATAGCTAACTGTAAAGTGCACAAACGCAGTGTTGTATTGTTTTGCCATTTACTAGTGGACGCAAATCTACTCAACTGTCCTTCTGCATGTCTGTGTTAAACTTCCCACACAGTGCAAGGAATAACTAACCACTCAACATCAGATTCACTTTCTCTGCCCACTGACACACACTGCTCATTTACAGCTGCACCATTTCCTCCCGCACATTTACTCAACACTTCTTATTGTGTGCTGACCATGAGATCATTAGGTATCATCCCAAAGTAAGCAAAAATCCAGTGTTTGGAAACACTTTGGCTTTTAAGCTGGAACTCTTGATTAAATCCATGCAATTTGTAAAACAACACACTAGAAGTGACGACACAGTGTTAGTGTTGAGACTCCTCAGATTCCCACTCGCCTCACTCAGATTCAGCTGAACCTGCTGCTGTTAGCGGGATGCAAACAAACTTTTTTCAATTGCAGCTGCCTAAAGGTACGTTCACATCGAACGCGGTTCGCACGGAAAAAAAGCGCTACTCGCCAGTGAATGCACGCGTGTTTACTTTCCGTTTGATCGCCCGATCCGCGCGGCAGAGCCGCTGAATGCACGCATGACATTCAGGTGTCGATGGGAATGCGCGGATCTATGGGAGGAGCTACAGGTTCAGCATTGGTTTGGAAAATGGCGGACGGGATTGTTAAGTTAATATCTGCATCACTAAGCTTTGAAATGCTCCAAAACATCAAAAACGTGTTCGGGGCTGTGACTAGGAGCTTAGAATCCTACAAAGAGGCACCCTGCTCGGTGTGGTTCACCAACATTTCCACAGGAGCTTCAGTTTGGACCGCAGTCGCGTTCAGCGGGAGCTACGACTGATCCAACCGCAGCTCCTAACCTGTTACACGGGCAGCTCCAGCAGGAAACCCGCGCGTCTGTCTCTGGTCAGTATTCATGATAAATTCTGTGTAAATTAGGACCAAGAACCTCCTAACCTAACGAACGGACGGGACTTTAATAAAAAGATAAATAACTTTCGTTTTTAACGATTAAAGCAACATGTTAAAAATGCTGTAATCATATAATGTAATTACTGTATTTGTTTAATATTAAAAATTTAGATTTATACAGTACAATATTGTATTTCTAAGTAATCTCAAATTAACTATAGATTAACTTGGTTCTAGTGAAGCGATAAACTGTATTTAACCGTGGTTTACTTTAGTTTTTATTACACTATACTCATATATTAAAGTAAAATATAACTTATAGTTTTACTTGTGGGTAATATATATTCCACAGCAACATCAGAATTAACAAAAAATGTCATGATGGTAAAATAATTCTCTGTAGTACATTCAAAACACTGTATATGTAAATGTCAGGGTTTTTTATTGCTAGAGTTTGAATAATAAAACTTGCTAAACAGTGGATTGAATGTAATACTGATGGTGAAACAAGTAAATCAGAGCAAATGCTAAATACAGGTAAAGTTAGAAAGTTTAAACAGTAATGATGTTGAAGACACAGTGTAGTACAAACACATTTGCTGTCATGGATCTGCAATCAGTTCTGCAACTAAAGTTCTGTTCTGTCTTCTCTCCTTCTTTCAGATTGACGGTGGAGGCTCCAACCTGGTCATCAGCAGCATCTTTATTGCTGGTATTTACTGAGATTCCAAGATCGTCTCGGATGCTGGGACTGCAGTCTGGAACTGTTTGGTAGAGCAGTTTATGGCTGGACTCTTCACTGATGAATGGAGGTCCATCACTGAAGGTTGTTTGGTGGAGGAGTTAATGGCTGTGCTCCTCACTGATGAATGGAGGTCCATCACTGAAGGTTGTTTGGTGGAGGAGTTAATGGCTGTGCTCCTCACTGATGAATGGAGGTCCATTGCTGAAGGTTGTGAGGAGAAGAGGAGTGTCTTTGGAGGTCCTGCTCTGCTTGGAAGCACTGGACGAATATATTAAAGGGTTTCTCTAGAGCCCAGCTGATGGTTTCATTAAAGCCTTGTTTCGAACTCTCGTGATTTCCATGATTCATGAAATGTTCTTGTTTTCAAATAAAAAATGGAGTCAACCTCCAAATAAAACCCATGTCTCAAAGCTTCTTTCTCATTACACAACACCAGTCCGATCACACATAGCAAAGCTTTATTGTAGGTGTATTTACAGTACAATATCATTAAAATAAATGTACAAATGTTTGGAATAAACATTCAGTTTGTAGCAATGAAATTACATTTTATTTACCTTAAATATATGAAAGCACTTTTTTTGATAGTACAGATAGTACTCCCAAAGTAAACATTTAATTACACTCATAAAATTTTATTATCTATTTTATTACTTTTTAAAAGATCATATTTTATAAGATCCCAATATTTTCTGGCATAAATAATATCTTGCCTTAAAATGGAGGGCTGAAATAAAATAATGAACATGATTAATTCTCTTTAGATTTAAACCTAGTTTTGATAATTATGAATAATATATATATATATATATATATATAT
>SRMA01027033.1:59908-93078 GCA_007224835.1 Danionella cerebrum
GCACACACACAAGATGGAGTCAACACTCGTTTAATAAATAAATATAACAAATAAACACAAACACCCGTGGTAGGGCAAAACCTTACATAAACTAAACTTGAAGAACTAAACTAACTCAAAAACAAAACAGGGAAAAACGTTAACACAAAAAGGCAATCAACAATTGCAAACCAGCAGGCTGCTGGGGAATAATACAAAATAAAACTATGCTGAAGCACAGAGCTTACCAGACATGAGTACGAGGGATAATATTAAATGTTAGATAATGAACCCGCACTTGGAACAGGGAGCAAGGGGCTTAAAAAAAACAGAAAGCAAACGAGGGAATGACGAACCAGACATGAGGAGCAGGTGTGGCACATGAGGGCAATTAACAATGACACAGAATGAAGACACACAGGAGAAGGGGCCAGAATAAAAGGTACAAGAGGGTGGAGACACAGACAAAGAGGAAGAGCAGGCAGGAAGGGGCAGGAACAGAAGAGTTTGCAAAATAAAAGACTAGGGAAATAACAAAATAAAAGTAACTGGGACAAGAACCTAACATAATCCCCCCCATAAGGGGTGGCTTCCAGACACCCCAACAGAATCTAAAAGGAACAAGACTGAATATAAATAAATTAAAAAAAAAACAGGACGGAGCCCGGGATCCTGTAACCCATAAAGGGGGCAAAAGCACACAGGATCCACACAATGGGTCAGAGAATAAGGGCTAGGGAGACTCTGACAGACAAGGGGGAGAAGACGACCAAAGAGGAGCAGGAAGGGTGAGCCAGGGAACAATCAAAGAACAGAAGGATGAGGCAAACAGAGGGGGCAGGCAAAGGAAAACAAGGGCAGAACACACAGCAAAATCAAAACATAATGGTTTGAGTCCAAATCCAGTGTAGCTTAACTTGGCTCCCAGGGTCCAACTGCAACGGGTAGGAGCAGAGGTGGCCTCTGATACAGGTGCCAAAACACAAGGCTTCGGGCCAGAGATTAACAGTACTGGAGCAGGTAGACTGTCTCTTAGATACAGAGGTGCGGCTCAATTCACAAGGCTCCCTGGGGGCCAAGCTAGAGACACAGCCGGAACCAGGGCAGAGTCGAACCCCACCAGGCCAGGCGGCAAGAACTCCGGAACCCACTGATGAGAGCGCAACCAGGACCCCGGAGCAATGCAGCAACTGCAGTCTGCAGGGATGGAGAGTGCAGCAGAGAGGTAGAGAGAAGCTGCAACACCGATGGCTCCAGACACAGCCCGAGCAGGTCCCCACACCGCCAAGGAAGATGTAGGCAACAGACACTCCAGGGAACCGCAACCCCCGAGCAGAAGGGGGTAACTGCCAGCCGAGGAAGAGGATCCCACAGAGAAGACCCCAGAAATCCCTCGCAACACTGCACCTGAAAGAGAACAGAGGGCGTGCTGCGCCAAAGTGACAGCAACACCAGAGGAGCCAGGGCAGGCATCATAGTCCGTGATGACAAGAAGAGGGCGTAGAACTAGATCCAGGGCAGGTGCTGATCCAGTGGCGCAGAGGAGGGATTCGGACGAGAGGGAAAAGGCTGGAAACCCCAGGAGAGCATGGTCCGTCACAACCTCATCAGTGTAAGGAAAGGACAGTCTGGGGAATGCATAAAATAAATTGAAGATAGGGGGTAGGATCTCAGAACCACAAGCGTCCAGTGACATAGGGGCACTGTGGCCGGGAGATATAGAACCAGAACCAGTGCAAGAACTCCCAGACAGACAGACGACCTCCACTCCCCTGCATGAACTATGGGGCCTCCTGTAGACTGCTAGCTCAGGTCCTGTGCGTGAACTACAGGATCTTGGGCAAACTACTCGCTCAGTTCTTGAAGTAAGGCAATTCTGGAAGGCAGATAAAAGTCCGTTTGTTATGTCCGGTCGATAGCTTCGCGGAAACTCCATTTTAGATTTTTTTTGTTGCTCCGTTGCCTCATGACGTCACCAAATATGGAATGACTCCCCGTGCGTAAGAGGTGGTCTCGCCACGCTGCACGTCGTGTGATTCGTTGGCGATCCCGTCAGTCTCAAAATGGTTGATCTCATTGGCTTCCTCAGAATCAGAGCTTTCCAGAGATATATAGAGCTCCCGGATTGGACAGATGGTCGGGGGGTAGGGACACGCAGAAGCTCGACGTCAAAGCGTTTGTGAATGAAAGGTTCCCAAAAGCGCAGCAAGATGGGGTAAATGAGCTTCCACCCCCCTTTTACAGCGTTTCTTTAGGAGTTTTTTTTTGCTGAAATCATGTCCCGTAAGCAAGAAAAAAAGACTATGAACGTAGCTGAAGCTTTGGACAAGATTTTTTCCATATTTCAATTATTGTGCCAAATTGTGCCAAACTGTGCCAACATGGATTACGCCTGAACTTTGTTCAATCAAAACCTTTACAGAATATTAGTTTCTTGTAGTATAGACACCAAACTTGCTACAGATGTCCTTGACATGTAGTGGTTACAATTGATTGTGTTTATTTGCTTCATTATAAGTAAAATAAGGAGATATTGGAGGAAACATGTGGTTTTTTTTTTTAGGCGGAGTTCATTTTTTGGCCATTCCAACATCAATTACTCTTACCCAGTGTTCTTGACTGTCAAATTAACTCATCCACATCACTCCCCAAGAACCTATCTTCATTTTGCTACCAAGATTTGCAGTTTAGGCCTTGTAAAAGCTGAGAAATGCCTTAAAAAGTAAAAGTATAGGATTTTCGGAAAATAGGCCTCAGGGCTTAAGAGGTTAATTACCGTGCGTGAACTAAGGGATCTCGGGCAGGCTACTCGCTCGGCTCCTGTGTGAGAAGTAAGGAAACGTCGGGAGACAGTTCCTATTGTTCCCGTGCGAGAACTACGGGACTTACGGCAGGCAACTCTCTCGGTTCCAGTGTTTAAGTTACAAAATCTCCGGTAGACAGCTCTTGTAATTCCTGTGCATGAACAGTGTCTTTTGCAGACTGCTCCATTAGACCACGTGCAAGAACTACGGGATCTACGGCGGACTGTGTTCAGAGTTCCAGTACGAGAGGTGCAGAATCTCAGGCAGACAGCTCCTTTAATTTCCGTGCGTAAACTACGGGACCTCTGGTGGACAGCATGATGCATGAAAAGAGCTGGTGGCACTAGAAGGATCCAGGGAGCTTGGATGAACAAGGGCAATGGGGGCGAGCAAAGGGCATGTAGAACAGGGGAAGCTGGCAACGGCAAAAGTGTCTTGTGAGCGCAAACATACAGGCGCAATGGAGGCGAGCAAAGGGAAAGGCGCTCAGGAGGAGCAGGCAACGCTAAAAGTGTTCTGGGAGCACAGATGCCCAAACGCATTGGGGGCGAGCACAGGGCACAACACTCAGGGGGAGCTGGTAATGCTAACAGTGTCCTGGGAGCACAGATGCTCAAGCGCAGAGGGGGCGAACAAAGGGCATGTCGGACAAGGGGAGCAGGAAGGGCCAACAGGGCTTGGCAATTGGTGTCAGAAAACTTAAAGAAATAGCACAATAAACAAACTGAAAATCTTACAAAAACAAAAAGACACAAAACATAATGCCCAAAAATTATTATCTCAACAAAAACGTGAGGGACAGCGCAGGGACATGTTGACTGGGAACCCTCACAAAGCTGCTGGCAGGCAAGTGCACTGGATACTTGTCCATCCAGTGACTGGGCTGCAGATTCCACTCCTACAGTCTGCACCGAAACAGCAGACACATCAGCAAAGACGGGGACCACTTCAAAGGTAACAAGACCAACCTTAAACAGAGAAGATTCAGGAGTAACTGAATCCAGGGGGCACACAGGGCTAGACCTAGAGGACTTGAGCCATACAGAATCCTCCACAGTTCCAGGGTTAACCTGGAGCGCCATGTCATCACAGGGGTCAGCAGGCACAACATCGGGCAAGGCAGCAGAGCGCTGACTGGTGGGAGTGGCCAAACCCAGGGAGGAAAATCTTCTGGCTCTGACTTCTTCTTCTTCCACCAGCCTGAGAATCCAGGCAGGGACGGCGTTGCTGGGGACCAATGCGGAGTGACCAAGAACGGACGATTTGGCAGGTAGAGGTGGTTCTGGACAACAGGAATCTTGGTTACAGACAGGGTAACTGGACAAAGGGTTCACAGACAAAGTATCATTGTTGAAGTGGGGGGTACTGTGGGCTGATGGGGAGTGGCTCGCTGGATCCTCGCTCTGTCTGTGTTGGGACGTAGTGGAGAACACAGCGGTAGAAGGAAAGTTGACGCAAGAAGAGGCGGTCTCACTCAGAGCAACTGGAGATGAGAGATCAGCTGGCTCAACCGGGTGGCGTATGGAGTAGATGTGACCAAAGGCCCTCTCAAAAGAATCGGGTCCCTCCATCACATTCATCACTGACCTGATAGTCTCCCAAATCGAATAGTCACCATCCTCAAGAAAAATACTTGCTGAGACAGGATAATCCAGACCAGAACAGAATAGCCGGATGACTTCATGCTCCTCTAATCCATGATCATTCAGGGCGAGGAGCAGGGAGGCTGCATATATTCCTAAGGGGCGACCAGCTTGTTTGAGACTGGAGACATCAGGGTTAACCGGCACCACACGGCAGGGAGCTGAAGAGGGGGGCCGTGGCTTGCGTCGACGAGAGTGACCCATAACTGTGTAAAAATAGTGTGTGCTGAGTTTTTTCAGAATGGCGGGTTCATTCTGTTAGGGGCAACCCTCAAAGATGGTAGTGGAAGGGTTAAACAAACTCAAATGCACACACACACACACACACACACAAGATGGAGTCAACACTCGTTTAATAAATAAATATAACAAATAAACACAAACACCCGTGGTAGGGCAAAACCTTACATAAACTAAACTTAGAAGAATTAAACTCAAAAGCAAAACAGGGAAAAACGTTAACACAAAAAGGCAATCAACAATTGCAAACCAGGAGGCTGCTGGGGGATAATACAAAATAAAACTACTAACTGAACAGAAATAATGCTGAAGCACAGAGCTTACCAGACATGAGTATGAGGGATAATATTAAATGTTAGATAATGAACCCGCACATGGAACAGGGAGCAAGGGGCTTAAAAAGGCAGAAAGCAAACGAGGGAATGACGAACCAGACATGAGGAGCAGGTGTGGCACATGAGGGCAATTAACAAGGACACAGGATGAAGACACACACAGGAGAAGAGGCCAGAATAAAAGGTACAAGAGGGTGGAGACACAGACAAAGAGGAAGAGCAGGCAGGAAGGGGCAGGAACAGAAGAGTTTGCAAAATAAAAGACTAGGGAAATAACTAAATAAAATTAACTGGGACAAGAACCTAACACAGTCCTGCCAAAAAACAAATTTCTACGTAAATTACGTAGCCAGCAACATGCAAACAATGCAGAGCGTGCCAGTAGTAGCTTACGATCAATATGTCTTTCTCAATACTGAAACATTAAATTGACAATGAAAACCGTAAGTTTAACCCTGCCTTGACTGACAGATACTTGTTTTATTTTACCGCCACATCCAAACGCCAAACCGATGTGTTTCATTTGTAATGAGTGCGTTGTAGTACTTAAAGATTACACTGTATGGAGGCATCATGTTGAGAAACACCACACTTTTCGCACCAATTTTCCAGAGGGAACTCAAGAGAGAGCTGCAAAAGTAGAGAGTTTGATTGCATCTTACAACCGGAGCAGTACTACCATGGTGCAGTCATTCACAGCCCAAGAGAGAGCCTACTGCAGCATCCCTTCGTGTTTCCTGGATACTGGCAAAAAAGAAAAGGCCATTCACAGACTCTGAAACCGTGAATGACCGTATACTGCCTGTCGTAGATGAGGTGATTAATGTCTATAAACTTAAAATGAGCGTGGTATCTGCTATAAAAAAACGTACTTCTGTCAGATACATCAAACATTCGTAGTGCTGAATTTCTGCAGATGTGTATGAAACGCTGTTGGGTGACCTGATGAACGCTGATACTATGTCTGTAGCAGTAGATGAGTCCACAGACAAAACTGATACTGCTCAGTTGTACATGTATGTACTGTTTTTGATGGCAATTGCTTTCGAGAGGAGCTGCTCTGCCTACTGCCATTAGAAGGACACACAACTGGGGATATAGTCTTTGGGAAAATTTCTACCTTTTGTCGCAGGAGAGGGATCACACAACAAGGTTGTAATAGAAAAGTGTCCCCAGAGGGTGGATTTATTAACAATAAAATACATGTTGTGGTAGAGTGCAGTCTTAAGTGCTCGCTGTTAGTGCCGTCTTCTCCCTGGTTTGTGCCGTCTTCTCCCGGGTGCGTGCCTGTGAGTGTCTCAGTGGTGTCCGTGCTCGTACTCGTGCTCGGGCTGGCGATCTCTTCAGTAGATCGGGCTTTGAGGAGGAATCACTTCGGTGTCTCACGGGCCGTCTGGAGTAAAAGAGAGATAGAGAGAGAGGTAAGCTGCTGCGCTCGTTGGAGATCATGCTCATTGTGGAAGCTCTCTCTCTCTCTCTCATGCTGCCGCGCTGATGAGGCGCGGCTGTTCCCGCTTCGCCCTTGATAGCGGGCTCCAGGTGTTCCGTGTTTATGCCAGGACCGCGCTGATCGGAATGGGCCTCCGTCACACTTTTTAAAGACAGTAGTATGGATATGAAGCGTGTGTGCATGCTTGTGACCAATGGGGCTCTGTCCATGACAGGGAAAGTGAATGGTTCGGCAGCCCGTTGGTCCGCTGTTGCTGTTGACCTTGTGGAACAGATGTGCCTATTCCAAGTTAAACTAGACCTTTTCGCAAATGATTTGAGCGCTGGCCGAAGGCTGCATTTTCCTACACTTCACAAATCCATCTCATCCCCTGCACAAATCACGGATGTGAAGACCCATTTCATTGCAATGTTGAAAAATAACTTTGCTGGTCGACTGGATGTACTTGATCTGCCCACAGAATTTACCGTTTTTGTCAGAGACGTGTTCACTGTTGCAATAGAAGGGGATTTCTAGGGGATTTTCCAGAGCTAAGAAACTGGTCCCTTCCACTGACAGGGACAATCACTCTCGAACTTGTTGAAATGCAGTCATCTATAAACATGGCACAGGAGCTTTCCACTAACAAGCCCGCAATGTTTTGGATTGTCAACGCAAATCAGTTTCCTAACATTTAGAAAGTAGCGATCGTCATGCTCAGTTTGTTTGGATCAACATATACATGTGTTTCAAACATGAAACTGTGTATACATGTTTTTCAAACTGCTCCCTGACTGACCATTCTCTCAAATTGCATTCACAACTTACGAGCCTAAAGTCACTGCTCTCGTTCAAAACAAAAATGTCATTTCTCCCACTAAGTCAGCAGGGTAACTGTAGCCTACAATACATCAATATAATGTGGGAATGGTGATTTAAAATATGTTCCCTCAGTTATTGTTCTGAATACTGCACACATTTATTTTAAGCACTTTGAAATGTTCCTAGGTTGTTTATTTAGTTTCAGAAGGAAACAATGTTATTTCTAATAGCCTATTACTGTGCACTAGTTTGTTTTATGTGGTCAGATAGGTCAGATATGTAGCCCAGGTCAGTTTTTTTTCTTTTGTAAGTGGAAAAAATATGGGCTACCTCAGATTATGTTAATTCAGCTCTTTTTGTTTGCACCTTTTGCTCTGCAAACTGACCAAAGCTAAAAGAGACGAAACGAATAAACCTTGTTTATTCAATAAATAATAATAATAATGTTTTTAAATAAATTTGTTTCTGTTGGTTTAAATTTTTTTATTACGAGCTGCTTTGCCACCAAAATGACTTGCCCAGCTAACCTTCTTGGTTTGACAATCTGGCCCGACTGAATTTGTAATTGAACAGCCCTGGAGTAAGATAACCCTTCTCTCAACTGACCTTCAAACCTGGATGGTCTAAGTGCTAAATCGCAATGCCCTGAAGTCCAATCAGCTATTCTCGACGTAGGACTAGCAAGAGGCAATCATCAAGATATGCAATATTCCAGGTTCCAACCAGGTGTAGCAGGGCGAAAACCAACTCTAAAACCTTTCTAAAGGTGCGAGAAGAGAGGGACAGAGTAGGAAGGGTAGGAAGCCACACTGGTAGGCTCGTACCTCGAGTCAAAACTTCAGAAACCTGAGGAGAGTACTCGAGCCAAAAAGAGGACTGCCCTGATCGATGGCAATATTATATAAATATAAATAGACCACAATAGCGGTTTTTGTGAAGCCAAAATTCTTTGTTACCTTCGTGGCCCCTAGGGCGGCATTGGTAGCATTATTCAAGTCCACCTAGGACCTGCTTCGGGCATTTTACAGAAGAAGCTTGGTCTGAAAGACCTAAAGGGTTGCCACAGCGTGAACTTGCATAAATATACCTGCTCCACCTAGGAAGCACAGAAGTATCCCTTAGCTGCCACATCAACAAGGGTGGTGAAGGGGGTAGAGCTTGCCACCCTAGCAGACCAAGGTGTCTGCCAGTGTTTTGTAAGCATTTCATGCACCTCTGGAAAGAATGGTACTGGAGAAATGTGGGGAAACCGCTCTTCCAAGAGAATTGCCGATACCTCTTGTCCTATACCTCCCTAGAGGGTGGTGAGTCTGAGTCATCAGACTGGAGGGATTGCACCCCTTCCAATGCTGCTATGGACAGCAGATCATCCACAGCAATATATGGCAAGCCTAGTATTACATGTAGTGCATTAGATTGCTGCCCTATAGGCCAGACTGCATGCACATTAGATGAGCGGGGATTGGATGCTGGTTCTAACAATGGGTTTTAAGAAGGAGCTATCAGAAAAAGAATGATAGAATTATACAAAATGCAATCTATCTTCAAATATCTGATGAAGAAACTGAGAATTCTGATAAAAAACAATGCCTCTTTAAAAGTGCTTAGAAGAGACTATAGAATACATATGGACCTTAATTGGTCTGTGAAATGTTGTACTTTCAGCTGTACTTTGTTGCTTTTCCAGACAGCAAAGGAGGAGGCTGGAGTGTGTCTGAAGGTGTGCAGTCCTCATCTCATGTAACTCAAGCTTCAAACATCACATCACAATGTCACGGAGAGAACGGCCATGGTCTGTTTACAGATCCAACACTCTTGAGCTCTCATCTGAGATACTTGGGCTGGCTTTAGAAGGTTTGAAATTATTTTTGAATTATCTTTTATTTATTGTCTTTAGGTCATAAAACACAAAACCTATTCCACGGCAGTGGCAGAAGTTTTTTAAACTAAGCTAAAGTAACTCTGTAAGCCTTAAAAGTCTCCAAAAAACTGGTTAAATATCTGAGTGGGAAGTGAGAGAGTGGATTGCCACTTCTGTTTATGGGATTGAATGTACAACTTGTAGTTGCCAAGGGGAATTGTGGTGGAGTGATTGATGCGATGAGTTGCCAGTTTCATGCACTCTTCTGAAGTAAGAAAGACTCTACTTTTTAACGCTCCTTTCAGTGAAGGAAGGCAAGAAAAAAGGACAAAATGATACACTTTAGAGAAGCGGTGCATTTCCACCAGAATGACGATATTCCCCTTTGAGAGCAGAAAAGTTACGTTGCTAAAAAATCACTTCGCTCACAGTCATCGTAGTTGCGTTCTTGAGGAGCCAACCGGATAAAAATGCACAGGGGTGGACCCAGTCTACCTTAACCTCTTAAGCCCGAGAGTCCCCGGTACCGGGAACTTGCCCCCTTGTGCGTTACATTTTCGCTCATAGCTCACTAACCCTGAGAATAACCCACACATATTAAACACTGTTGTGCTCAGCGGAAACTCCTCTAAAAACGTATCTAATTCAATTTCATATCCGTTAACCACAGCTCGAACGCCATGCAAATAAACAACAACATATCCGGAGTATAATTCATGACCAAGTTTTTATTTATGTGCGATATGTATCCACAATATAAACGGAAACACCAAAACCATGGCATCAAATGAAAGCTAACAACCAGCAGAATCCAGCGATATGCAACTCATTACATTGCATGAAGTCTTTTAGAGCAGGGAGCGAAAGTTCCCCTAAAAAAAACGCCAGCAAAAACCAAGCAAGCATGTAAATCTTGTCTTACCTTTGCCGTTTTTTCAACAAAAAGTTATTTCCATAGCGATAAAAGTTGTTATGTCCGGTCGATAGCTTCGCGGAAACTCCATTTTGGCTCTGTAGCTCTGTGCTCGCAATAACATGACCAAATATGGAAACACTCCCCGGGCGTAAGAGCACGTCTCTCCACACTCCGCGTCGTGTGATACGTTGGGGATCCTGTCAGTCTCAAAATGGTTGATCTCATTGGCTTCTTCAGATTCAAAGCTTTTCAGCGATATATAGAGCTCCCGGATTGGACAGATGGTCGGGGGGTAGGGACACGCGGAAGCTCGAACGTCGAAAGCGCCTGTGAATGGGACGTTACACAAAGCGCGCACAGATTGAGTAAATGGGCTTCCACCCCCCTTTTACAGCATTTCTTTAGGAGTTTTTTTGCTGAAATCATGTCCCGTAAGCAAGAAAAGAAGACCATTAACGTAGCGGAAGCTTTGGACAAGATTTTTTCCATTTCAATTATTGTGCCAAATTGTGCCAAGCTGTGCCAACATGGATTACGCCTGAACTTTGCTCAATCAAAACCTGTACAGAATATTAGTCTCTTGTAGTATGGACACCACACTTGCTACAGATGTCCTTGACATGTAGTGGTTACAATTGATTGTGTTTATTTGCTTCGTTACAAGTAAAATAAGGAGATATTAGAGAAAACTTGTGCGTTTTTTTTAGAGTTCATCTTGACTGTCAAATTAACTCATCCACAGCACTCCCCAAGAATCTATCTTCATTTTGATACCAAGATTTGCAGTTTAGACCTTGTAAAAGCTAAGAAATGCCTTAAAAAGTAAAAGTATAGGATTTTTGGAAAAATAGGCCTCAGGGCTTAAGAGGTCAAAAGAATACCGTGACAATACAGTACCCACCCCTGTATCAGAAGTGTCAACCTCAACAATAAATTTCCACTCGATATCAGCGGTGTTGAGATTGGTGCAGATGTGAACATAGCCTTGAGAGAATCAAAAGCCTCCTTGCCTGCCTCTGACCAAACACAGGGCCTCTTATTAGAGGTGAGTGAAGAGAGAGGAGTTGCTAGCTTACTAAAATCTCGAATGAAATGCCTGTAAAAATTTGAATGGACATGGAATTGTTGAACGGCCAAGCGAGAATCTGGAACGGGCCAATCCAAGACTGAGGTTGGTCTCTCTAGAATAGCACGGTGGATTGTTGATCTGTAGTGGAACAGCAACCCCGGCACTACCCTGTGAGACTTGAAATGCTTGGAGCTTAATGGTGAGATCGCTGACCCGGTTATGGAGGGAATCGATAGTTTTGTAGGGCTGACTCTACCTCCTTGTTTTGGCTGCTGAGCAAATCTCCCTAATGCTCAAAGGTAAAGCTTTGCAAATGATGCTCGAATTACAAAGGACTCCCAAGTTTGACCAGTATATAACTGTCACATGCCAATTTATAATGCCACGTGCAATTATGTTTGGTAATGTTCTCACCACAAACCTCCTCAAGCAGGTCTCAGACTGTTTTTTTCAGTCTACTTCTGGATCCATTTTTTGTCTGGTTGGTGCTTTCTCACCAGCCCAAGAACCTTAATAAAAGGGAAAGCGAACTTTGATTTAAGTAAATTGAACAAAACAAGTCAGGTGAAAAATATTTTTCTCCCCAATTTATTCAATCTTAAAGGGGCCGTATTATGCAAAATATTTTCTGACATTCCCACTATCGTTTAGTGTCATACCCTCATTGCCTCAAGTTTTATTCAGAATCTTTCTTGCCGGTTTGTGTAATCCTGTATTTCTTTTTTGTGAGCTGAAAACGATTCGATGTTCCTTGCAACGCCCATAGTTCTTAGCACTGCACACTGACCAATCAACTTAATCGCTAGTACGGCTCATCACTACAGAGATTGGGTTCGCTACCTAACACAGAAGTGAGAGCAGCAGACCTGCGCTGAAGCAATATAAGAGAAAGTGTGTTTTCTGTCGATTGTTTTGTGGTAGGCTTTAGGGTTGGGTTATTTGGGCATTGACAATGCCCAATGGGAAACATTGTGATGGACAATGACCTTGTCCTAATCACCAACTTAGATTTGTTAACAGACCCAACATTATTTGAGCATTGCTGCCAAATAATTAGTGACGCAGCATTTAGCGGTTATGCTAACCAACCCAGCACTGCACAAAATCATTAGAAAGAACACATTTCCAATTTCAAGCCTCTACTTACAGATTCAAACTTTGTTCATCAAGTTTATCTCACACAAACAGCATCTGTGTGAAGGTGATTCAAAGACGTTTTATGATTAATATTTAGAAAGTTAACGGAGCAGCACTAATAAAGGCCTCAAATATTTATTATTTATTATATAACTGCTTTCAAATGCCATCATTTGACCCATTTAAAAATCATATTTTCGAAGATTACGAAGTTCAAAATGAATCTCTCTTTGTCTCGCTTTAGGCAACAATCAAGATCCTGATGAGCCTGTGCTGGAGTTCACTCTTGGTTGGTCTTGTTTTCTTCAGTGAGCTCTCATTTCCATTAAGGCTTTGTCGTTTCAGTTGATGGGTGACGTTTCTGCTTGTATATGACACTTAAAAGTAAACTGAATATTTGTAATAGAGCTACGATTCCTGATGCATGCATACAGGAGGTGACTAGTGACTGCTGCTGACTGATCTTTTGTAATTAAAGTGGTTTACCATGGAGATCTGATGATTGCTCAGGTGAGAACTCTGAGCTTCCTGTATGAAGAGTATGTTTGAAGAGTGGATCTCTGTGTTTGCAGTCTGCACTGAGCTGATCACTGCATCTCTGGAGCGCAGACCCAACACTTTTGTGGTAGTCAGCTGCACCACTCCTCCTCAGGCTTTCTGGACCAAACATATTCAGACTGAGATCATTGAGGTGAGCTGCTTCTTCTTTATTTGTGCAGCTCTGCATGTTTCTGCATTTTAGGTATATTTCTATAACCTAGTGCTTTACACAGATATCCCATTTCTGAAATAGCCTGGACTACAATATAAAAAGATTGAGAGCAATTTTAATTAAATTAGACTTTTTGAGTAAAATAATCTCATTCCCATTCAATTAGGCCAATGTGAACAGCATATTAATAAAATAAAAGAACCCCCTTATGTCACAAAAGAAGTCTCTTTTTTCTCATCCAGATAAAAGCTGTTTTTAACACACACAAAACCCTTTTAATTCTGAATATTTCTGTGTTTAATTGTTACATCACCGGTTTTTGTCAAACACTTTATTCCTTAGTTCATGACCTCTGAAATAATTTGTGTCATTGTTCTGAAATATTTCACTGTGTTCTGAATTATTTATGTTAAATAGCTATCTTTTGATTAGCTTTTTACGGGTGGTTGGTGTGTGCATTTTGGGACAGGCCCACTGCAAGTCACACGTATTACGTAGAACACGTGATGTAAGTTTTTTTTTTTGAGGTATGCTAGTTTTTCGACAGTCCGTCAGTCTGTTCATAATGCACATGTTCCATGTGCTGATTGTTTTCTGAAGTTTTAAAATAAAGGATCAGCGTCATCTGACGAGAGCCATTTTTACTCTTTTATTGGAGTCCTGACGGGGTTGAGGAAACCTGAACCTGTAACATTAATATGTTCTATCATCAATTCTATTATGTTTTTTAAGTCGACTCTAATGTAAAGAAAATATTTTTTTAATATAAAAAAATAATTTTTTAATACTGTATTGGTTTTATAGTTTTAAACATTAGTGATGGTAATTACTGATTTTTCTGCACATATGGCAAACTATTTTAGGTTAACCTAATCAGGAGATATCTTTTAAGGTGCTTTCACCTCTAATTCATTTAACCCTTATTGACCTGCCATAGAATCAAGTCTGCCGGAGCTTACTTTACTAATTTTACAATTTTAGTTTGCCATACATCAATATAACCTTTATATCCTAGACTTTAATAATATATATGGAGTTAGGTCAATCTTAACTGAAGAAAGTGTAAAAACTACAATAAACCACAAAAAATGTAAAATCGTTTTTTTTTCTCTACATATTTTTTTCTAAATACAGTGGTACCCCGAGATACGAATGCTTCGAAAGGTCTCGCGGGAAAGTTTTTGCTTCGAGATCCAGAGAAAAATTCGAGATACGGACAATAACAAACAGTTCTGCTCTATTATCTAGCTTGTCTGACATCGCGCTGTGCTTCTGGGTCCTGGCGCTCCAATCTCACAGTGCAGAAAGTGCAAAAATGATCTGATACGCTTTAAAACACTTTAAATCAGTTTTAAATCGAGTGAAACATTATGTTTAGTTTACCAATAATGTGCTATAACAAATGTTAGAGTCAAGGTGTCGTAAAAGAAATAACGTTTATGACGTGGAAAGTGCTGTTGTGTAGCGCAAGTTAGAGAAATCACCTCTCAGAAGCGTCTCTCCATCTGCCTCCACTTGTGCTTGAAACCGTGTTTGTGTTCGTAATTTGTGAAATATCTTGAGAAAGTTAACTTTCATACGTAGTGTCGTAATGTTTTCTGCCATCCATTCCACCTTCTCCTCCGACACATCGCTTCAGTCAAGGTAAGGTTTCACATTTGTGTACATATTTTGCTTGTGTTTTATTCTGTTTTGTTATCATTTATTACATTAACAATGTGTAGATTTAAGGATTGAAGAAATGTTACTTGATTTTTCTCTGGTTTTTTACTTTTTTTATCAACTTATATAGTTGTTTCCGAGAGCCGTTGCACGGATTAGATGTTTTACATGTAAAACTTGCTTCGAGATATGAAATGTTCAAGATACGAACACCACCCTGAAACAGATTAATTTCATTTCGTATCTCAGGGTACCATTGTACAGACATGTCATAGCTTTATCTCTCAAATTTGTACATGAAAAAAGTTGCACAAAATGCTTTTGAACAACAGTTTAGGAGAGATTAAGATAGAGCAAGTCCAAGCCATAAGTTTTTGCCGCAGTAAAAGTCCCAGGAAGATGACGTGGTTGGCGAGTAATATTGCGGGAATTAATCACTTGGGACAGACTTAGCTGCTTGATTTTCACCGGTCTAGAGTTTGGTTGTCGTTTTCTCGCCTGCCCAAATGGACCAAAACTAAAAGGGAAAACAAACTCTAGTTCAAATGAATCAAACCAAACAAGTCAGGTGTGAAAGCACCTTCTAGATGTATGTTCAAAGATCATAATAGATATTAAAGCAATGTGTTCTGTGTTTTTCAGGGAACAAATAATCCCATGTTCCTCAGCAGTGTGGCTTTCTTCCAAAACTCCCACATTAACCAGCACACACAGATCAAGCTCTCTGTGTACGATGTTAAAGATCGCCAGCAAGGAACGGTAAGAGGAATGACATGCAGAAAAAGAACAGTTTTTTTCTTATTTCAAGTTTTTTTGTTGTTGTAAATCTGAATCTAGATGTGCCTTCTTGGATCTGCGATGTTCCCAGTGAAGGAACTTCTGCTGGAGAAGAACCACAGACTTACCTTAGATCTCAGGTGAGATGAACCCTCTACTGCTCTTGACATGATGACTCAAAGTAATTTTAACATTTTAAAGTGTTTGAATTTCTGAAATGAACATGAACCATTGTTTATGTGTTCTCTGGGACAGAGCCAAGAGCCTGATGACACATCTGCTGAGCAATATTTTCCATGCGGATTCTTTATCATTACTGTTGCTGAGATTTGGTTTATTTAAACAGTGAAATTTTTTGGAAATAATCTAATTGGCATTTTATGCTTATTAGGTTTTATGCTTATTTTTAGAGATTTATTTATTTGACAATATGTGGCTTTAGTTTCAGCAGTCTTGTTTTGGTTGAGCAATGAGGCTCGCAGTCCGTTAACTTCTTTGCTAAGTCAAGGGTTGTGTCAAGAAGCGAATCCTGCGCAAAACATAATAATGTGAATTGTCACCCTAAACTTGATACCGGATAGGTCAAGGCCCGGGTTAATCACGAACGCCATTGATGCTGTTGACCTACAAGGGCGCTGGTGGAAACTGAGGCACTTTTGGTCATAGATGGAGAGGAGGAAGAAGAATATGAAGACGGAGAGAGAAGAGGAAAGATGAGAATAGAAACTGTGAACATTGGTACAATGAAAGTGAAAGGTAGAGAGCTAGCTGATTTGATGGAGAGAAGGAAGGTGGACATACCGTGTGTTCAGGAGACCAGGAGGAAGTGGAGCAGGCGTGTAGTACAGGTGCATGATTCAAGCTGTTTCATCACTGTGTTGACAGGTAGGGGGGGTGATTCTAAAGGAGTTTGTGAGGAATGTTCTTTAGGTGAAGAGAGTTTCAGGGTGATGAGTTATGCTACACAGGTAGGTTGTGAGTTAGAGGAGAAAGAGATCTTCTGGAGTGATTTAGATGCGGTGATGGAGACGATTCCAACAGGTAAGGGAGTGGTGATTGGGGCAAATTTTAATGGAAATGTTTGTGAGGGGACCACAGGCGATGAGGATGTGATGGGGAAGTTTGGAATTAAGCAAAGGTACCTTATAGGACGGATGGTAGTGGACTTTGCTAAGAGGATGGACATGACTTTGGTTAACATGTACTTTCAGAAGTGAGAGAAGCTTAGAGTGAGCTATAAGAGTGAAGGTAGAACACAGGTAAACGACATCCTTCACAGTGACTGTAAAGTGGTAGTGTGAGAGAGTGTGGTGTAGTGACAGCGTAGGATGAATACGTAGGATGTAAGAAGAAGTCAAGGGTAGAGATGGAGAAAAAACCAAGTGGTGGAGGCTGACAAAGGAGTGGTCAGGCAGTGCTGCTAGAAAACTACTGCAGAAGCGATCAGGGAGACAGGAAGAAAGGTGCTGGGTGTGTCATCTGGATGGAGGAAGTTCAGGATAGTATTCGATGTTGGAGGTTAGCCAAGAAGATGTGGGACACTGACAAGAGAATAGACAGGAATACAAGGAGTAGGGGGAGGGGGGTGTGATATTCTCCCTGTCTGCTTTGTTGGTTCACTTTTTGCCAATTTTTCCCTTTGCTATAATGAGTGTTTAAATTTAGTTTCGAGATGCTGACTGCTCCTGCATTTGGGTTCTATTAAACACATTATTTGACAGCAAGTACATTGTGCAGTGCTGTCTGTTTCTCAGCAGGATAATAAAAAACTCTTTTCAGCCTCGTCATCAATCGTAATAATCATTGGAAGACACTCGAGCTGTAACTGCTGCTGTTCTTCTGCCGTGTTTTCATCCATGGGTTGATTCGTCATCATGACAATCTGCTATATGTTTGGTCAGGTCAGTAGAAAGCAAGCTGGTGGGTAGTGTTACAGTCATCGCCTGGCAGCTGGAGGAGAAGAGGACTCCGCACACACCAATCACGCAGCTGCAGGAAATAGTCACCGGCAGGGTACAGCAAATGTTCCAGGAGCAGCATGCTTCCTCTGGGGTTTTATTTCTTCTAAGTCATCTATGTTTCTTGCAATCACTCTAGACTGTTCTTTCTGTGGATGAGAGCCTGACTGAATCGGTGGGAGTTCGAACTAAGTATGCATCTCTGTGGAAAGACCCTTTGCTACAGTACGGTAAGAATGGCGGAACACTGACCTTCCGGTTAAGTGTAGGTGTTATGGGTATTTCTGCAGTGATTCATGTGAGTGTACAAGGTCACAATACATTATTCGATTCAACGGATTCCATAATGATTCCTTGCGTTTTTAGATCCTAGAACCAGATCACTTGTTATGAGGAATGCATCCAACTATTATTATATAACTGTGTTATGAAAGTATTGATTATACTTTCACTCATGAGTCCAGCACCTGACAGAGTAGTGGAATAATAAAGACCTTTACACATCAGGCGGTATTTTAACGTGCGTCTTAATCACAAAACTAAAATATAATTATTATATTAGATTTATTAATATATCTGTTTATTCTATATTTAATAATCTTTTACAGGCGACAGAAGTTTGTCTGACCAATCACAATGCAGCTTGTTGCTAGGCTACTGCAACTCATAAACATTCCGAAAGAACGATGAATGACTGAAAGATTAATCAGTTTTGTGAATGCAAACGGCATATTTTGTGACAAAAAAGACAAGCGCAACGACCTGATGGAGAATCTGTGGAGGAGAATGTCCTCCATTTATTACCATCACTCACATGTGTTTATTCAGAGCTCCGTTTCGAGTCTGGCTCACACACACTGCTCTCACACGCAGTCTGATTAGGGCTGCAACAAACGATTATTTTGGTAATCGATTAATCTATGGATTATTAGACCGATTATTCGATTAGTCATTGATTATTTCAATGATTAATCAGCAGCCTTTGAGCGATTATTCTGCTTTTTCAACTAGTTAAAATAATGAGTTACAAATATTCTAACTAATAAATAAAATAAGAAAATCACTTCAGCTTTTGAAATAGTTGTTTTAATGAACTTTGAGCCAACTAAACATGTCATTCTCTTTAAGTTTTCTGATTCTGTTACTCTCAAATTACACACAGGTGCTCTCTAAGTATTGTTTACATGTTTTGTTCTAATTCAATAGAAAAAAATTCAACAAATAGAAAGTTGAACGTGAACATATCTTGAAGCAGCATTAATAATTGTTGGTTTACCACTCGTTTTAGTTCATCAAAAGTAATATCCCAGGGAAATACACAGTTATGAAACTAGATATTTGGAGGTTGATAATCTAACAATTCTTAAAAAATCTGGCAACATTTCAAAATTTAAGAAACAAATAAAGATAATTTTAGAAGCAGCATAAGATAATGAATTGTGTGAGAAAGAAATGCTTTGGTGTGTGTCTCCATTTTATTTCTATTTTTGACTCTTAAAAAGTTTTTTTCCCATAGTGTGAATGGATTTATATAGCTTTTTATTTTACATCAACGATTTTTCACTTTGTTTAATCCTTCTTTTTACGTTAAATGTTAATTATTCTAATGAATACGCAAATAAAATATAAACATCTAAAGTTTGTATAATGCTGTACATTCATAAATTATTACAATATTCACTGCTGTAAGCAACTTGCTTTAGGCGATTGCATTCTTTTAAACTTTTTAAACAATATTTATAGTTGAACAATGTGTTACAAGTAAATTTGACATCTACGCGGCATATAAGCAAAATAAAAATCAAAACATCTTCACGAGTAAACATTTTATTTGAGCTCTCATTGGTTTACTCTGTGCAGTCATGTGATTGAATGCGCATTCACGCAGAGGGATGCTTCCTCTTTAAGTGCTCCAACATGCACGTTGTGCTCGTGAAAAGCAAGTTCCACCTTGCATGTATTGCACACGACAGCATTTTTGGTTAAGTTTAGTAACACTTTCCCACACCTTACTCATTCGGATTTGTTTGCACTCCATCATAATTCGTGCTGATTTTCTTCTACCGCAGTAGCATTCGGGAGGGCTGCATTACACTCAAACGCTACAGCGGCGTAGCGCTCAAATCGCGACACGTGACCCTTACATTAGGTCAAATGACATCAAACGACTACTCGACAACACAAATATTTGTTGACAATGTCGACTAATCGTTTCAGCCCTAAGTCTGATATATACATATAACTTATTTTATAAGTTACTTATAACCCCCCCCCCCCCCTTTTTGGTTATGTCATAGTGTCTAATCTTTTTCTCTGAGGAATCACTGCATTTACATTTCGCCACCATTTTTTGTTTTGATTTTACCTTTACGTTGACAAGTATGTTGTGTAAGTGAGCAAAATTTAGTTTGATTTTTGTTATGAATATATTGGAATTTTAAGCATGTTTTTTTTCGTACTTGAAATTTTACTTATATTATTGGAGCATTTTATGCATTTTTCTACCTCAACACTTATCTCCCCCTGCGTCCCCCTTGTGACCCCAGTTTGGGAAGCACTGCTGGGTGGATGACAATATATTAAATACCCTGACAGTAAACTTATTGAGTGGAAAGCTAATTCTAATGTATTTGGCAAAAGTTATTTCGATATGTTAAAAGAAAGCCTTCATCATTCTTCTTGACCGGGGTCACGTGGGTCTCCAGCGCACTTTGGGCGAGAGGCGGGAGTCACCAGTCCATCACAGGGCAACACACACATTTACACCTAAGAGGTAAATAGGTTATTCAATCTAACCACAGGGGTTGCAAGCCAGTGACTTCTGTGCCGGTCCCAAGGGTTGCGTCAGGAAGGGCATCCGGCGTAAAATATGCCAAAAACCAAATATGCAAGTCACCAAATCGATTTTCATATCGTATCGTCGGGTTAACAACCACCGCCTCCGGTGCTGTTGACTTACAGGGTACCGGTGGAAATTGGACTACTGTTGGTCAAAGAAGGAGAGGAGGGAGAAGGATTCACAGTCAGAGAGAGAAGAGGAAAGGCAGGAGTATAGATCTGAGAATAGGGACTCTTAACGTTGGTACAATGACAGGGAAGGGTAGGGAGCTGGCGGACATGATGGAGAGAAGGAAGGTAGATATTCTGTGTGTGCAGGAGACCAGGTGGAAGGGTAGCAAAGCACGTAGTATTGGAGGGGGATACAAACTGTTTTACTATGGTGTGGATAGGAAGAGAAATGGGGTAGGAGTGATCCTGAAGGAGGAGTTTGTGAGGAATGTTTTAGAGGTGAAAAGAGTGCCAGACAGGGTGATCAGTTTGAAGTTAGAAATTGAAGGGGTGATGTTGAATGTAGTGAGTGGTTATGCTCCACAAGTAGGCTGTAAGTTGGAAGAGAAGGAGAGATTTTGGAGTGAGTTAGATGAGGTGATTGAGAGTGTTCCCAGAGGAGAGAGAGTAGTAGTGGGAGCAGATTTCAACGGGCATGTTGGCGAGGGCAACAGAGGTGATGGGCAGGTTCGGTGTTAAGGAAAGGAACCTAGAAGGTCAGATGGTGGTGGACTTTGCCAAGAGGATGGAAATGGCTGTAGTTAATACTTATTTCCAGAAGAGGGAGGAACATAGAGTTACCTACAAGAGTGGAGGTAGGAGTACGCAGGTAGACTACATCCTTTGTAGACGAGCCAATCTGAGAGAGATCAGAGACTGTAAAGTAGTGGTAGGAGAGAGTGTAGCCAGACAGCATCGGATGGTGATGTGTAGGATGTTTCAGGTGGTCAGGAAGAAGAGAAGAGGAAAGATTGAAAAGAAGACCAAGTGGTGGAAGGTGAAAAAGGATGAAGATTGTGAGGAATTCAGACAGAAGATGAGACAGGCTTTGGGTGGTCAGAAAGAGCTTCCAGATGACTGGGAAACTACAGCAGAATTGATCAGGGAGACAGGGAGAACGGTGCTAGGTGTGTCAGCTGGAAGGAGTAAAGAAGATAAAGAAACATGGTGGTGGAATGAGGAAGTACAGGACATCATCCAGAGGAAGAGGCTAGCTAAAAAGAAGTGGGACATTGAAAGGACTGAAGAAGGTAGACAGGTCTACAAGGAATCGCAGCGCAGAGTGAAGAGGGAGGTGGTAAAGGCCAAACAGAAAGCATATGATGAGTTGTATGCCAGGTTAGACACGAGGGAAGGCGAGAAGGAATTGTATAGATTAGTGAGACAGAGAGACAGAGATGCAAAGGATGTGCAACAGATAAGGGTGATTAAAGATAGAGATGGAAAGGTGCTAACAAGTGAGGAGAGTGTGCTGAGAAGATGGAAGGAATATTTTGAGGAGTTGATGAATGAGGAGAATGAAAGAGAAAGAAGGGAGGAAGAGGTGAATATTGTAGAGCAGGAAGTTGAAAAGATTAGAAAGGATGAGGTGAGGAAGGCTCTGGGGAGAATGAAGAGTGGAAAGGCTGTTGGTCCAGATGACATACCAGTGGAGGTGTGGAAGTGTCTAGGAGAGACAGCAGTGGAGTTCCTGTCTAGGTTATTCAACAGGATTTTAGAGTGAGAAGATGCCTGAGGAATGGAGGAGAAGTGTCCTAGTGCCAATCTTTAAGAACAAGGGTGATGTGCAGAGTTGTAACAACTACAGAGGCATAAAGTTGATGAGCCACACAATAAGAAGAGAAGTGGATATTTGTGAGCAGCAGTATGGCTTCATGCACAGGAAGAGCACTACTGATGCAATTTTTGCTCTGAGATTGTTAATGGAGAAGTACAGAGATGGTCAGAAGGAGCTGCACTGCGTCTTTGTGGATTTAGAAAAAGCATATGACAGGGTGCCGTGAGAGGGGCTATGGTCCTGTATGAGGAGGTCAGGAGTGGCAGAGAAGTACGTCAGAGTAGTCCAGGATATGTATGAGAGAAGACAGCAGTGAGATGTGCTGTAGGTCAGACAAAGGAGTTCAAAGTGGAGGTGGGGCTACATCAAGGATCAGCTTTGAGTCCCTTCTTATTTGCTATGGTGATGGACAGGTTGACAAATGAGGTCAGGCAGGAATCTCCGTGGACAATGATGTTTGCAGATGACATTGTGATTTGTAGTGAGAGCAGAGAGCAGGTGGAGGAAAACCTGAAAAGTTGGAGGTCAGCTCTAGAAAGAAGAGGAATGAAAGTCAGTCGCAGTAAGACAGAATACATGTGTTTGAACGAGAGGGAGGGAAATAGAACAGTGAGGTTACAGGGGGCTGAAGTCAAGAAGGTGCAGGAGTTTAGGTATTTGGGGTCAGTAGTCCAGTGTGACGGGGAGTGTGGAAAAGAGGTGAAGAGACGAGTGCAGGCAGGTTGGAGTGGGTGGAGAAAGTGTCGGGGGTGTTTTGTGACAGAAGAGTGTCAGCTAGAATCAAAGGAAAGGTGTACAGAACAGTAGTGAGAGCAGCTATGATGTATGGGTTGGAGACTGTGGCAGTGAGGAAGAGACAAGAGGCAGAGATGGAAGTAGCAGAGATGAGGATGTTGAGGTTCAGTTTAGGAGTGACGAGGATGGACAAGATTAGGAACGAGCACATCAGAGGGACAGCTCAGGTTGGTTGTTTTGGAGACAAAGTCAGAGAGGCCAGATTGAGATGGTTTGGACATGTGCAGAGGAGGGATAGTGGTTATATTGGTAGAAGGATGTTGGAGATGGAGATGGAGATGCCAGGCAAGATGAAGGCCAAAGACGAGATGTATGGATGTGCTGAAAGAGGACATGAAGGTAGTTGGTGCAAGAATAGAGGATACTGAGGACAGAGTTAGGTGGAAAAGGATGATTCGCTGTGGCGACCCCTAAACTGGGAACAAGCTGAAAGGAAAAGAAGAAGGTAAATAGGTTATTCATGTTTTTGAGATTGTGGAGATTACCAAAGAAAACCCTGCAAGCACAGGGAGAACATGTAAACTCCTTCCAGAAAGATCACCGGCGAGGCTCGAAGCGACAACAAAGCACAAGCTCTTTATAATGGAACAAACTATGCTCTGATGCACAATTATGTTAAAATGTTTGATTATTAACTTATTAAACGACGTACAGTGCATCTGAATCTGTGATTCATCTGTACAAGTCACACATATTTGTCTGATATTAAAGAGACTTGATGAAACTAGACGAGGAATCCAGTTTCTCAAAACTGTGTCACATATTTGATTGGTGGTTGATGTGTAAAAAACTATCCTTTTAATTTGCATATGAAATATTCACTTTTTCATGTTGTTAATTTGTTTCGTTCTCTGTGTGTAAAGGCCAGAAGGGGAGATGCACATCCTAAAACGATTACCATCAACAGACCACCCAAAACTTTCTTCATCGTTTTTGAGAAATGCTAAATATATTAAATTAATTAAAAAATACTGTGTGCAATAAACAGAGTCATCTTGCTGCAATATCAGGTTACTGGGGCAACTGAGCTTCATGTTTGTAAATAAGAAATGTCATTTGTAGTTTTCACATTAAATTGAAAAATTATACTCTTTAATGAGGATTTGAACACAGGTTTGAAAACTCGAGGAGCTGTGAGCTTTGGCACAGAAACATTTCTGAAATGACTCTAGGTTTAGATTTTTGCAGATGTAGCTCGCAGATATTTTCGTCTACAATGATACTTTGTCCCTTTATGTCACTTATTGGTGCTTGTGAAAGAGCAGGACTGTGTGTGTTGCAGTGTTTAGTGGCACCATGTCACGCATGTACCGCTTTCCAACCACTGACGGAAACCACTTAAGGATCCTGGAGCAGATGGCTGAGAGTGTCCTGTCGCTAAACATCCCTCGCCAGTTCCTCAAGCTCTTACTGGAGGAGGACTCCACCAGGTGCCGTCATGGACACATGCATGCACACTATGTTCTGCTGGATGCTGAGGAATGGACTGCTCGTATGTTACAGGGTTTCGGAGCTAGAGGAGTTGGGAGAGTTGTCTCCATGTTGGGAGAATCTGAGGCGACAAATCGTAACGGAGTACCAGAGCCTCATTCTGACCTATCAGGACACACTCACTCACCTGCACGACTACAAAGGTCAGATCATCAGAGAGTTTTGAGTCAGTCATGGATTTCGTTGATAGTTCATCACATGTGAAATTTTATGTTCATTTAAAAAATGTGATATAATAAGGGCCGTATTACAATTTATGCTTGGCTGATTGGTCAGGTGTTGATTATATGCATATAATTCATTTCAATTCATCCATTTGATGCCACCCCGAGCATGATTACAGCCCGGCAATGACAGACAGAAGGAGCTGTGCACAGGCGACTTTCTTACAAGGAAGATGGGGGTCATGGTTTCAGAGCTCATTTTGTAGCAGAAACAAGAATTTGACTCTGAATTTGATCGCTGTGGTGAGTCAGTTCAGTTCAGTGTAGCTATCTGTCCATCACTTGCCGAGTCTGTGTTTGAGCAAATATCATTTATTCTATCTTTAGCAGAGCTGTCTCTGTGCTATGATGTGCTCGGGAAACCACTTGAAAAATACCATGGAGTTAAGGCAATGGTTTCCATTAATAAATGGGAAATCGGCCTGTAGTTGTACCAATGACAAGATTTCTATTTTTCACAAGTAGTTTTACTTTTGCAGTCTTTAGAGCCTTTGTAAAAGTTCCCGCAAGAAGTAAAGCATTTTCAGCCTCTAAAGACAAGAGTCTAAAACTCTCGGCCGATAATAAAACCATAATATGTGGCCCCCACCTTCATATGAAAGTTTAATGTTTGTGCGGCCCGTGAGTTTCTTATGAATGGAACTTCATAGTGTTTTGTGTGGAGCTGGACGAAACGACCAATCACCATAGATTATACGGCTCTCGGGGCGGGGCATTGAATGAGTGAAAGTTACAGCAGCGGTGCTATTGCGTGTTTGGCTGGCGCCTCGTTTCTATTGGGCAGACATGGATATTCACCTAAAAGAAGTAAGGCACGAAGCATATTCCATCCATTGGATGAGCCAGAAGCCAAAACAAGGCTCTCGCACACACACACACACACACACACACACGCACACACACACACACACACACGCACACCTACATGCACACGCACCCCTGAACACTTAAACGCTCGCTTTTTTTAAAGTTGTTTCCAGCGAAACATTACAAGTATACAATATGAGGTTCCTCTTTTAATCTGAAAACTAAATCAAGTGATTCTTATGTGGCTGGATATCAGAAAAGTACTTCCCATGTTCTTCTGCAATAACAGTTCCCCGGTAACCCGGACCCATTTCAGGGTTGCACCATTAATTGATGCGATCTCTGTGTATCAGCCAAACATTTGATTGAAGCTTTAATTCAACATTGAGGCCAAATGCAATTATATATATTGGACAGCCCCAAACCTGTCTTTTTCAAAGAAAATTGACTGAAGAGAAAGGTTGGTGGTGAGCTCAGGGGCACCGCGACGTATCATTTTTGCAAAAATATAAAGAGATTTGAAAACAATGAAAAACACTGATGGCTGGGGGCTGCTGTTCCAGGGAAGAACTGATCCCATTTCTGATCTCAGCAAACTATATTTTTTATAGAGGGGATTTCCATGGAGGTCTATTGATTTTTCTCTCTACAGTTGCAAAGAGGGTTTGTTGGGATTGTTAAAGTTGTTGTTGATTATTTTTGAGAAGAATCTTGGTCTAGCATTTTTATAGCATTAAACACACAATGACTCTCTTTGTAGATACCGAAGGGCACAAGAAGTTTAGATTTCTGCTCTTCTGCACAATCTTTTCATAAATTGAAATTGTATCGAGTTTCTACAAGGTGCTTTCTGTCTACCTGATTGACCCTATGAGCGTCAAGAAAATGTTGTCATCGACAGACTTAACCTTTGAATAGGTCAAGAAGGGCATCATCAGATCCAGCAGAGATGTTTGGTGTTCTCGTTTATGAATCCCTTTCTGACTGAGCAGAATTGATCTTCTTTGATAGGAATAGATCAGTATGTCAAAGACATATGCCTCTTTTTATTATAAAGGATTCTGATTGGTGGAGCTCTACTGGTCTCTTTCTGTAGCTGCTCTGAGAGACACAAGATCCAATCAGCAGCAGCAAACATTTCCACATTCAAAGGAAATACAAGTCGCTTCTTAGCTTTTTATTTAATTAAATACTTTTTATTCAGTGATTCCAACTGTTTCCAGCCGCCTACCCCCTGTTACCAGTAAATCTAAATAAGTGACTATAAATATAAATTATAACTTGAATAAATTGACAAATAAAAACTGAAGTTTATTTTTTTATTGATATGTATTATAATTAGAGTTGATATATATTATAAATAATGTTTTTTGTCAGGCATCGTGTTGTCTTTCATTAGTGAAATGATTATCTCTGTTTAATGTGATGGATGTTCTTGGGCAGAAAGTAGAGACGTGCGCTTTTGTTTGTTTTACTCATTTCTCATTTTAATATAAATACATAGAAATGGACAACAAATTTGTTTTGTTTTATTTGCATTTAATTAAATTGATAGAAAACCAGAGTCATTCTTTAAATGAAACTAAATAATAGTAATAATAATAAACAGTCTCTTTATCTCTGGTGCTTTGTCAAGAAGCAGTTTCACTGCGCTCCAGTTGTGTGCTTTTAAATGCAATGTGCTGTTCCAGCTGTTTCTTTTTTCAGAGGATATAGTTCTTTCGGGTTTTTTTACTCTGTTTTGGCAGCTTTATGTCTTTGTGCTGTGAGGTACATATAAATATCAGAAACATATAAATATCAGAAAAACAGGCTAATATTTCTAATTTAAACTACCGTATTTTTCGGCTCATAAGACGCACCCAATTTTAAAAGAGGAAGATCTAGAAAAAAAAAGATTCTGAACCAAACACTTTTGTAAAATATTTTATATCAACTGTGTAGAAGTTAACAGCCAAACATGTAACATGAACAGACAGTAAACAGTAAAAGTAATAAAAAAAAAGGCTGTCATGTTTTTCTTTGCCCCCACTCATCATTCTAAAGTCCACCATTCGTTATCACCATCACTGTTCCAGTGCAACATCGCCCCCACATTAGTAATACTGTAATAGCCAGTAACATTGTCACTACATTACTAATAATAGCTAGTAACATTATCACTACATTACTAATAATAGCCGGTAACATTGTCACTACATTACTAATAATAGCCAGTAACATTGTCACTACATTACTAATAATAGCCAGTAACATTGTCACTACATTAGTAATAATAGCCACTAACATTGTCACTACATTACTAATAATAGCTAGTAACATTGTCACTACATTACTAAAAATAGCCAGTAACATTGTCACCACATTACTAATAATAGCTAGTAAGATTGCCCCCACATTAGTAATAATACAGTGTTTCTCAAACTTTTTTAGTCGAGCCCCCCTTTAAACTTTTAAACGAATCTGGGCAACCCATGATGTAAAATAATACTTATTTAATAATTAATTAATAATTATTTTAATGTAAAATAAATGTAACTACTCCTTAATGTTAAATAACTCATTATTTATAGCTTATTCAAGTGACAATTCGGTTGCATGGTGTTAAGATATGATCCTTATGCGCTCTTACCAGGTTAGCAACACTACCTAATTGCAGAGCACGTTACTTACGTGTGTTATCTCGTATGTACATGTGTGAGATGTACCGTTGAGAGATGATTTGAGTTTGAGTTTATTAAAGGAGAGTTTCAGTCATTAAGAGTGTTTTGTTTTCCTCACGCGAGCAAGAGAGAGAGAGCTCACAGCAGCAGTTCCGCTCGTGAGTATGGATGTGGAAGCACCGCTGCGGCTACCGTAGCCAAGGTATTGTGGGAAATGTAGGTTTTTTTCTCATTTTCGTTACGACAGCGCTATGGCAGAGATGGGCGATGACGTCAGCGCGCAGCGCTGGGTGTACAAATATGGCCGCGGCTTCGGCCTAGCTCCAGGGCTCTTTTACGTTTAATGTGTGAAACGGCAGCTCTGTAGCTCGTGAGTATGGATGCGGAAGCACTGCTGCGGCTACTGTAGCCAAAGGCATTGTGGGAAATGTAGTTTTTTTTTCTCGTTTTCGTTACGACCGCGCTATGGCAGAGATGGGCGATGACGTCAGCGCGCAGTGCTGGGTGTACAAATATGGCTGCGGCTTTGGCCTAGCTCCGGAGCTCCGGAGCTCTTACGCCTCTCATACGGCCGTGACTGGACTTCACGACGCTCTGCATTCGGTCGATAAGACGCACCATCTTTTCCCCCTCAGTTTTGGGGAAGAAAAAGTGCGTCTTATGAGCCGAAAAATACGTTAAATAATAATCACAGTTCTTTCTCTCTTTCTTCAGCTGCTGGCAATTCTTTGCATCTGCTCTGTCGGATTGTGCGCTTTTTAGGACGATGTGTGGCACCTCGCTCAGACTCGAAAACATAAATCTAAATGTCGTTTCTCAATTAAAAAGAGTATTCTTTCTGACTGTTTCTCTTTTCAGCGCAGTAGCGCCTTTAGGCACAGGCTTTGTTGGCCCCTGCCCGGGACACAAATTTCACTATTTCACAGCATGCCCTTTTATTTCTTTAAATTGTTTCCCTTTGCATGAAAATAAAAATAAATGGAAACAAACCTAAAAACAATGTTTTTTCTGTTACTTGCTTTAATATTGAAAGTATGTCCGTGATAAGCGTTCCTTCCTTCTGCAATGTGAGGCAGTTCCGCGGATGAGCACGATAATTCACGATGACTCTGCTCTTGTAAATAGTTTCTATTTTATTTTAGTCATTGTTGTTCGTTATGTGGAGTTGATAAATAAGTTTCTTTTTTGTGAAATAATTAGATATTTCCATTTTGCAGCACATGAGAACTGAACCTCCCGCAGCTGCTTTCATTCGTCACTTTTTTTCCCCATGCTGCACACAGTTCGTTAGGTTCCTCAGTTATGCTGCGGGAGTGCAGGTCTCTATCTCTCCTAAAATAAGTGGAATCTACTTCATAAAATTCTTAAACCAGTCACACCGTGACATTCTATAACCAACAATTTAATCATAGCAGTAGTATAAGTACAGGTGTATAAAATCCATGCACTTTTGTGTGAAATGGCCGAATAAAATGCCAGGGACTGTAGCACAAAGTTTGGTTCAGTCTTAAATAGTTTTCCACAAAGTCTCTGCATTCGTTTAACATATCTGTTAAAGCAGAAGCACAGGTACCACCATTTGAAAACCGGGAGCTTCTCGGGCTGAACGGCTGCAGAATGGTGTGTGTGATTGTTGTCCTGTGATGGAATGCAGACATACTGGGCTGCTATACCCAGATACCCCCAAGGAGATCTAGCTTTTATTGTCAGGAGTTTGAAAAAAAGAGATGGAAAGTGGCTTTCACAACAAAACAATATTTCACTGACAATGAACTAATATTTGTCTTTGATGTGAATATCAAGTGTGGAGAGCAGGCGTGTCAGGTAGGCGAGGTTAAACATGTGGCACAGTTTCCTGAAACACGCCTGATGACACGAATAAAGCTCTCTTGGCTTGTTTGATCCTCATGAGCTAAAGCAGGACTTTCATGTTTCGTCCACACATCACCTCTCCTCCATTCATGATCTGGAGCTCTGGTGCCCAATGTCTGCCATTGCTAAACTATAAAAGCTTATTGTGATAGTGAAAAACAAATCTGGATGTGAATTTTGCGAGGTACATTTTGTGCAGCATTTATTTATTTTCTTGGACTGATTATTGATTTGTAATTTTATTGAAATGATCAGAAACACAAGCTCTCCCCTCTGTCACAGGTCCATCGTTTAAAGCCAGTAATCTGAAAGCAGATAGGAAGCTGGAGTTCATGGCTACCAATCTGCATGTGCAGAGAATGCGCGTTCAGGATGACTCCGCCTCTGGTCAGATGCCATTCCTCCCACTGCATGCTCTAGCCGTTAGAAGGATGGATGGATGGATGGATGTTTGGGTTAGTGGGTAGAACTATTGGGCAGTTGGATGGATGGACTTATGGATTGGGGGAATGTATAGATGGATGGAAGGATGAATTGATGTATAGATGGATGAATGGCAGTTGGAAGGATGAACTAATGGACGGACAGGCGGATGAATGGGTTGGTGAGTGGGTGTGTGGACAGAAGACCAGATGTACAAATGAAAGGACGGATGGATGAATGGAATGGGTGAGTGGCAGGATGAAGATATGGATGGGTGGTTGGATGGGCCGACTCCTGGATGGATGGATGGATGGATGGATGGATGGATGGATGGATGGATGGATGGATGGATGGACAAATGAATTGATAGGCTGGTGGACTGACAGATGAATGGGGGATGGAACAATGAACAGATGGACAGAAGATTTGATGGATGGATGGCCGGATTGAAGAGGAAGCTAGTGGACAGACAGATGGATGGATGGATGGAAGAATGGATGGATTGATGGATGGATATATTTTACCCATGGAAAATAAAAGTGGTCAATTCCAGACCTAGGGTAAACAAAATTCCTGGTTTGTCTTTTACGTTTTAACCTTCATCCACCAGCTCCTAACCCCACCAGGACCAGAAAACATGGGGCTACTGTTCAAAGAGAATGTGTTATGTGTTTGTTTGTAGATCAGACCTATGATGTGGTGACGATCGGGGCTCCAGCGGCCCACTGTCAGAGGTTCAAGAACGGAGGCCTATGCAAACTCCTGCACAAGTTTCATGAGGCCAAGAAAGCGTAAGTTGATTTTAAATAAGTTTCTGGTTTGTTTCACTCAGAGGCGTGAGGAACAGCTTGAGATGATGACGATGACAGGACTTTATCATCCTTGAATCGAATCAGTTAGAAAAGACATATTATGCTTGAGAGTTGAAAAGCGTTGCTTTGCTGGTGTTTCCAGTAGCATATCTTCTTTAAGATCTGATCTTTTTTTTCTTTCTTGTACACTTGACTTGCATTTGTACATTCTGATCAGCGTTTATGTGGAGGAAAGGTGAGTTCATTTGAATTTCTTTCTTTATATGTTTGTTTATGTTTATTGTCTGCATGATATCTCTGAACCAAGGAGTAGTCTGAAGAGGGTTTATGAATTCGTCCAAAGAGACCTACAGATGAGGAAACAACAGGCACTGTGTAACAAAGTCACTTGAAGTGTTCACTGAAGAGCTTCCAGCTATTACCAGAAGGAGACTGTCCTCGCTGCAGCCGGCAGCACGATTGTGATTGCAAATATTCAAACGCATGTGCAGTAAACGCACAATTATATATATATATATATATATATATATATATATATATACACACATATATATTAGGTGTGTAATGGTTCACGGGAATGTATTGAACCGTTTGGGTGCGGCCTGTTCGGTTCGGTACACTTGCGTACCGTTTCGGTATATTTTTTTTATTAAATAATATAAATTTATTATTAGCGCGATATTAAGCGCAGCGGAACATTCTTCCTAGGCGAGTTTCCGCACGGACGGACAGTAGAGCTGCATGAGTAACTGAGAAATGGCAACAGCGAAAGAGAAGCCAGAGCTTGAAGACCCCCCCACCTCACTACGGTCTCCTGTTTGGGAACACTTAGGCTTCTCTGTTAAAATACATAACGGGATAAATTTAAAGTTGTATGCCGACATTGTTACACGGAGATCGGGTATCTGGCAGGCAGGACATCTAACATTTTGCTAGGCCGAAGCCGTGGCCGGATTTGTACAGCCGGCGCTGCGCGCTGACGTCATCGCCCATCTCTGCCATAGCGCGGTCGTAACGAAAACGGGGAAAAAACTACATTTCCCACAATGCCTTTGGCTTCCGCATCCATACTCACGAGCGAAAGTACAGAGCTCAGCTGCCGTTTCACACATTAAACGTAATACTCTCGCATTTGAGTGATCTCTCACGCTACAAACCCGATTTCTCACGCTAAAATACATTTCAAGATGTGAAATGGGCACAGCTAATAGTTTATCTGCAATGTTTCTTGAGCCTGATGTGACGCATGTGCCGGATAGCCAGTGGAAAAAGAAGGAGCTTCAAGACGAGCACATCATCCCAAACTCAAACCTTTATTTTTAGCCTTCTAACAAAAGTAAACAACAGGGTTGCGGTCCCAGGGGAAGAGCAGCGCACACACTCGTCTCTCCCTCCATCTCTCCCTCTCCTCGCACACACTGAGGGTTTGGGGACACACACGCAGCTCTTAAAGGGCAACATACATACAAATACAATGTGGTACATAGACCTAGCAGTGGACGTTCCACTTACATTAAGGAGTAGTTACATTTATTTTACATTAAAATAATTATTCATTAATTATTAAATAATTATTATTTTACATCTGAGGGTGCCCAGATTCTTTTAAAGGTTTAAAGGGGGGCTCGACTAAAAAAGTTTGAGAACCACTGTATAATTACTAATGTGGGGGCAATCTTACTAGCTATTATTAGTAATGTAGTGACAATGTTACTAGCTATTATTAGTAATGTAGTGACAATGTTACTGGCTATTATTAGTAATGTAGTGACAATGTTACTGGCTATTATTAGTAATGTAGTGACAATGTTACTAGCTATTATTAGTAATGTGGTGACAATGTTACTGGCTATTATTAGTAATGTAGTGACAATGTTACTAGCTATTATTAATGTAGTGACAATGTTACTGGCTATTATTAGTAATGTAGTGACAATGTTATTAGCTATTATTAGTAATGTGGTGACAATGTTACTGGCTATTATTAGTAATGTAGTGACAATGTTACTGACTATTATTAGTAATGTAGTGACAATGTTACTAGCTATTATTAGTAATGTAGTGACAATGTTACTGGCTATTATTAGTAATGTAGTGACAATGTTACTGGCTATTATTAGTAATATTGTGACA
>SRMA01027033.1:101011-150703 GCA_007224835.1 Danionella cerebrum
GTAATGTAGTGACAATGTTACTAGCTATTATTAGTAATGTAGTGACAATGTTACTAGCTATTATTAGTAATGTAGTGACAATGTTACTGGCTATTATTAGTAATGTAGTGACAATGTTGCACTGGAACAGTGATGGTGATAACGAATGGTGGACTTTAGAGTGATGAGTGGGGGCAGGTAAACATTTATTTTTTTTCAGGGTAACTTCCATCATTTCCATCATGTCCCTGTTTATGGAGTGCCAGTGTCCTGTATTGGTTCCAACCAATGCTTATATCAAACTAGCACTTCCGATGATCATCTGGTTAACAGTTAAAATCAGGTGTGCGTTACTATTATTTATAGGTAATAATTGTTTGTTTACCACTCGTTTTAGTTAATCCCAGGGAAATGCACAGTTATGAAACTAGATATTTGGAGGGTGATAATCTAAAAATTCTTAGAAAATCTGGCTACATCTTAAAATTTAAGAAACAAATAAAGATCATTTTAGAATCAGCATGAGATAATCATATATTTATATTAAACAAGATTATTGTAATGTTTTGCTGCAGTGACAGAAATAGAAATGCTTTGGTGTGGCATCATTTTATTTTTATTTTTGACTGTTAAAGCTTTTAAAATTAACTTTCCCCACTGTGAGACAAGTTTTTTTTTTCCATAATGTGGATGGATCTATAAAGAGTTTTGTATTATATCAACTAATTTTTACTTTGTTATATCCTTCTTTTTACATTAAATGTTTATTATTCTACTGAATACGCAAATAAAATATAAACATCTAAAGTTTGTATAATGCGGTACATACGTAAATTATTACAATATTCACTGCTGTAAGCAACTTAGGCGATTGCATTCTTTTTAAACTTTTTAAACAATATTTATAGTTAAACAATGTGCGACAAGTCATTTTGATATCTACGCGGCATATAAGCAAAATAAAAATTAAAACGTCTTCATGAGTAAACATTTTATTTGAACTCTCATTGGCTTAGTTTGAGCAATCACGTGATTGAATGCGCGTTCACGCAGAGGGGAGTCGGAATCTGCCGAGGAGTTGAAAAATGGCACAACTGCGGCTGCAGCGAGGACATCTTGACCAGAAGGGGTCAGGTGTGTGATATTTTGTGAGTATAGGGGTAAAGGTCTTCGAAACGTTTGTTGTGTATTTACGCAAAAATATTTCAGATAATTTTTTTGGGCCACAAGCCTTGTACAATGGATGTTTTAACTTTAAATTTGCAAAAACACACAAACAAATTGCAAAAGAAAAGGGCTTCTTCAAGCAGTGATGATGAATTTTTGATAATCTATAAAAGAGAAAATGAAATACTGGGCTGATCCTGAGATTGAGCGGAGAGGAAGGATATTTTAACCTCTTTATCAAAGAGCTTCGTAGTAATGTAGTTTATTTCAGGATGTTGCTCCTTCAGTTTGATGCCCTTTGGCAGTTTTGGAAAAGCATGAAAATAATAATAGCATGAGAATCTGCGCTTTGTTTATCGCTTTGAGACACATAACACAGCTGGTCTGAAGTCAATAACGATTGCCTATCTACAGAACCAATGATGTTGAACAGGCACATATTTTAGAGGTGTGGGGAAACCGCAGATCCCGGGGAAAACCCACCCTAGCAGTTCCAATTCACACAGGGAGCTACATGCTACCAGGGAGGTGTGGCAGCTGGCAGTCAAGCCAGGTAGACTTGGGCCCAGTCCCTTCATCTCTATGTGATCCGCTGAACTGTGGAGATGTCTCATAAGTTGATCGCCACCAAAACCTGGAAAACAGACTAAAGGCCTGTTCACACATCTACCTGAATTGGGATGCGCATGGATCTCCAGATGGCTTCTCAGCAGGGTGCTTTCCGTCTGCGTCAAGGAAATATTGATGCAATGACGCTCTCTGCCTGAAGATGGCAGTTGCGCTATGACAGACGCTCATCACATGGGAAAGAAGAAGATGACAACAGAGAAGAATCCAAAAGAACACAGAAAAAATCCTGGATGTAAGAAATAATTACATCCCCAGTAATTGCCCATATATACACAATGCCCCATCAAACCGGGGTTTCTCTTTTAACCACGATTGATTGCATAGACCAGGGTTCACTAACCGCAGTCCAGATCCGGATTTGGACCTGGAGCTGCAGACCAAACCAAGCGTTTGTTATATATATATATATATATGTATGTATGTATGTATGTATGTATGTATGTATGTATGTATGTATGTGTGTATGCGTGTATGCGTGTATGCGTGTATGCGTGTATGCGTGTATGCGTGTATGCGTGTATGCGTGTATGTGTGTATATGTATATATATATATATATATATATATATATATATATATATATATATTTTTTTTTTTGTGATCTTTACCTAGTTATTTAGCAGACACAGGAAGGCATTGACCAATTGAATGCAAGTTAAAAAACTCCACATGACTTCTCTTAGCCAACCGTTTCTAGTAACAGGCAGTAACTCTTGCGTCTCAGTAGCAGAAGATGAGAGAATTTTTATTCTTGAAAAGCATTTTTCATTTGCATTTTTCTGCAAAATTCATTAACGTAAATGTTATTTAAATGAAATAATGGTATTCATAAGAAAAATTTGCAGGCAATACTGTTGTAGTGTATAAATTAAAATAGACCCATGTTTTATTTTGTTGATTTTATTTAATCATGTTTTCTATCTATGTTAAATACCTGTTAAAATACAGCACTTGACACAAAAGCACAAGCCCAATGCTTATTCTGCAAAAATCGCCTCGCTTCTCCTTTAATTTTACACTTCACAAAGCAATCTTTGACTTTTTAAAGCACTAATCTCAAGTAAATGTGTTTATTCATCTGAACAAACCACTCATCTGTTCACGTCTGCATCATGAGGGTGATGTCTTTGTCTCTCCAGCAGCAGTGCCCTCTCCAGCTCTCAGTCCATCGTCTGCATCCCTCAAGATATTGTTCGTGCCAAAGAGATCATCTCACACATAAACACGCTCAAGACTCAGGTCAGCTACTATGCCGAACGACTGTCTCGTGCCGCTAAGGAGCGCTCGGCCAGCGGTTTGGAGAGAACCCTTGCCATTCTAGCAGATAAGGTTGGTTTCTTCTCATGAGCAATGTGCTTTTTAAGGTTTTCTGTTAATGTGGTCTTTTGCTAGTTTGTTGGCTTTTCGAATGGGATTACAAAATACTTTCTTCTCATCTGGCTTTACCCGAAATTTGTGGACATTGATCAAATTGACATTTTTCAGACAGATGTTGGCTTTTTCTAGTGCTGTTTTAAAGTGATTAAATGTCAATGTCACAATGACTAAGAAAAACCAACCTCCATGTCTCAATTATTTTCAAAGCTGAGGTAGAGATATGCCATTTTGGTGGCAATCTTAACCTGTCTGGTTACTCTGGAGGGGTCAGTGACATAATCTTTACTATAAACCAACCTCGAAATCTCTATCATTTTCTAAAAGCTGAGATATAGTTCTAAAAATGTGGTTGCTAAGGTAAACAGTTTTGTTGCTAAGGAGTGGCCTGTGCTGTCATATGTGTTACTATGACTAACATAACCAAACCCCCATTTCTCTTTGATGTTTCATCTTGAAGATACTTTCAGGGCCCTTTTCCTATTTATTCTCAATGACAGTGATGACCTTTGACCTCCTTTAGAGCCTAGGGTTCTTTTACTCTATACTTTTGCTCCGAGTCTTGTACAGACTGATAACCTTAACAAGTGTGGTGAGTTTGAGCTTCTCAGTATTAGTTGGAGCTTTACGAAGTTTGACCCCACTAAAGCATTCTTGACGATTTCCCAGAACAAAATGAAGCAAAGTTTTGCGGCTGTCGCCCAAATGGTCTAGGAGGAGATGCAAAGAAAACGTTGGTTTTGGCATAATAATAGAGAAGAATACGATTCATCGATACTTTTCCCAGATCCTCTTCCAGCTCATCCGGGTTGACACCGAGGTGTTTCTGGCCAGCCAGGTGACCTAGCCTTTCCAATGTGTCCTAGATCTTCCCAAGGGAAAATTTCCTTATGGAGGCACCCTGGGGGCATCTTCCTGAGCCACCTCAGCAAGCTTCTCTTGCTGTGAAAGAGCAGCAGCTCTACTCTGAGCTCCTCACGAGTGACTGAGTACCCACTCTCTTACTGAGTAAACTCAAATTAACTTTCATTCTTAATTGAATCACTATTCCTTTGATATCTTTCTAAATCCAGATGATCAGTATACTTCCTAACCAATAAACAGGGCGCACCTTGGACACCGTTGCGCAGCCTGATTCGCTCTTGAGCAAAATTCAGGGAAACCTGTAGGGGGAACCTGAGAAGACAGATATTACGGACTGTTCTCGAACCGATGACCTACCGATAGGTGCTACCCACTACACCAGTGTGCCACTCTTCCCCAGTCAAACCTGGTGCTAAGGGAAGCAAGTGCTGAAATGCTTTGTAAGTGACAACCAAATTCTGATGGAAATAACCTCAACTTCAAAAATTGGAAAAGGGTGATTTCACATCTCTAGTTCGTTTAATTTGGTCTGGATACATTGTTGATACTCTTTCTCTCTCTCTCTTTTTACCTCTTCTCTACTTCTATCTCTAGAAATACCCTTAAGAAAATGTCTCTGATGTGATTCTCACTACTCTTGAGTAGTTGTAGAAGAGCTACTTTTTACTCATATTTTGAGTCGTATTTAGAACAGATTGTCAAGTAATGGTACTCTTTACACCACTACGTGTGACATCATTTAGGCCACTCATTGGTCACATACATCATTGTATTTGTTTCCTCTCCTGCTTTTCGATAGGTTAGACTGCACATAGAAGTTAACACCTGAAGACTGGGACAACATGCTCAAAATTGGTGGCTGTATTCGTTCAGACAGCATCTTTTGTTGTCTTCTTTTTTGTTTAGTTTGGATCAGAGTTTGATCATGTTCTCACCATAAATGAACTACTCAAAAGTACCGAGAACAGGTCCTAGAGCAGGTCACTGGCTGCTTTTTTTAATCTGCTTTTGGTCCAGTTTTTTGTTTGGTTGGGAAAATTAACTAAAAAAATTAAATTAAATCAAAGTCAGGTGTGAAAGCACCCTAAAAAAGACCAGTGAATGGAAATGGACCCAGGAATCTTCTTCTTCGGGAACCATAAAAACCATGTGAAATAAACTGGAATGGTTCCATGTATAATGTCTTTTCGTATTGTGTCTGTGTAGTGGTGAGAAGGGAGATCACCGGTGAGATCGTCTTATGCTCATTAAAAGCAGAGGTTTACAAATAGTATAGCGTCACCTTAGTAGAACACCTTAGGGAACGGGATCCCCCCTAGAACTCCATCAGTGTCCAGGTCTGTCAGAGGAGCGGGCAGGGGTGCAGTCCAATCAATGTTTTAAACATCAGTCTGGCCCATTTTGATAAATAAAAACAGGTAACTTTGACCCAAAATGGGAATGCCTCCCTCAAAACCGCTCTCTCGCCTCATTTCAAAGCGCTTCATGTCGTAATAAGAACATCCTCGGAAATTCTTTTGCTTTTAATGAAACAAACTATTGAACCAGTAACGGAAAAATGAAATGTTTCTATTGAGTGCAAGTGTCCTGTGGTATAGGGGACAGATCGTCCTCCTCCAGTAAAGATTTCCAGTGTTGTGGTGTTCAGGAACAAACCTGTGTTAGCTGTTTTAGCTTTTTAATCTCATCTGTTTCTTCTGACACTCAGACTCGGCAGCTGGTGACTGTCTGTGACTGCAAGCTGCTGGCTTCTGCAGTGCAAGCGCTCAGTGCAGCTCGGCCAGAGTACATCGCCTCCAAAAGCTCGCCCTCTGTCGACTCGGAGCAGGTGATGCTGAGGAATGATCAGGACACGCTCCTGGCAAAGTGGAGTGCCCAGAACAGCAGGTCTTCCCTCAATGCAGACTGCTGTGAACAAGAATGGGTGAGAAACACATGACGCTAACCTTTTATTACTAAAATGGAATCAGGTGCAACACAAAGTCAGGGAAATAGTTATTTTCAGGAAAGCTGGGGAAAACAGCTAACGATCGTACTTCAATGTGGAGTTTTTGAATCGTTCTTTTTATGGATCGCATGAACAGATAAATAAAAGGCATTTGATAGAATTCACTTTATTTTGCTAAATCAAACATCTACTATAAATGAAAACAATAAAATAAACAATCGTAGCAAGGTGGGCATGAGCTTCTTCAGCAGCGCGCGGATTAGTGCAGCAAAAGAGGTGTTTAAGGATGGCAAAAGTTACGGGCACCTAGGGGTCCTGAAACCAGGAACAGCTGCCTGAAGACGGAGCAGAAGAGCGCTAGTGTTTCATACATTTTCTTTTGCATAATAACATCTGATAAAACATTGCTGGCAAACGGTGACATTTTTGTTTATGTTATTTTTCATCTTTGTTGTATTATTCACGTTCAAAAATTGAATAGAATTCTTGCATAAAATAAATAAAAGTGACACATTTGGGTGATATTTTAAATAAATTGACCTCTTTATAATGAAATACACATTATTTTAATAAAAAAATTAAATACTGCAACTTTCACACATGAAACTACTAAAAATACGTACAGAAGTTATTCAAATGATGAACTGAAAAACCCCGGCTCACTAGGGCACAGCGAACCGAGGAGGATGAACCGAACGTTTCAGTATTAACCAAGTATTGTGGCATCCCTTCTAAGCACCGTCCCCTCAACTGCAATTAAAACTTCAGTGAAGGTGATATGTGCCAGCTCTTCAGGAAACTGATGGAACATCTTCCCATCTTCTCGCGGATCTTCAAAAATCACATGAGCCTTGCATGCTTCAATTGCCCCGAAGCAGAAGATCAGAGGACTCCGTGACTAGACCAGAAAAAAAATCATAAACTGATCTGATCTACATCAGAAAAAGGCAAATGTGCGTCATCAGTAAGCAACATTTCTAGCACTTAGGTGTCCTTCATAAATGCTCAGGAATCAGCAGGACCAGTGCAGCTGGGACCAGTCACAAAGAAGTCAATTGGTATCAGACTCTGCTGTGATCGACAGAAATTTATGTCGAATTTAATGACTTTTGGAACCCTCCTGATGGCTTCCAGATTACTCCAACACTTTTTAATGGGCCAAGGAGCATCTAATTGTGTAGGTGATTTAATTTATTTATTCATTTGTAGGTGATTAACCAGCTGGGTATATAACCAGAGTGGGAGCCTACACTCACTCTGTGTTTTCTGAAACAGAGTTTACTCTAACATTGAACAATACTGCTAAAAATATGGGGTTAGTGAATCTGAGGCGCTGAGAGGTAACCATGGGTTCAGCTCATGAGTGTAGGTTGTTATATACCCAGCTGGTTAATGAATTAATCACCCACACTTGCAAAATTAACTTTTTGGCTCATTAAAAAAAGTGTTTGTGTCTGGCAGCCCTCAGGAGGCTTCCCAAAGTTAGCCGAGGAGCCTGAGCAGAAAACGTCACAAGCAGCCCGGCTGCACATCAGGTCATCACTTTGTTTTTCCTACTGTCAATAGGGGTCAAAAATATACCTTTATAAAAATGGTAATAATACTCAAAGTCAGTCAATAGACTTGTCTGTTGGACTGCACTTTCACAGGTTCTGGATCAGACTGAACTGTTGAGCGTCAAAAACCTTTTTTCACTCAGGTTCATTCAAGCATTTTTCTAACATTACATTTTCTAACATTACATTTACAAACTGATGATTTCACACCTTCAAAGCTAGCAGGGGTCAGATAATGTATAGTTACTGTATAGTTAGCTGGAACGTTTGTTTCTTCCAGGAGAAGGTGTGGGGGAATGTGGACAAAAGTCTGGAGTGTATAATCCAGCGAGTGGACAAGCTACTGCAGAAGGATCATCTGCATGGCACTGAGGTCATGTTCTCCTCGAACCATCGGTGTGGTGCCATCAGGAGAGGTAACCACCTCAAAGCCAAGGCCTTCTGGAGTAAACCGGTCTGCATGGAGCATTCTAAACTACAGCAGCTTTCACCTCCATCTCTTCCATCATCTCCCTCCGCAACCAATCTGATCCCTGCATGCCCCCCTGCTGCACAAGTGCATGTGTGTAGGTGTTTTCTTTCTTCATTGTGTGTTTGAGAACAAGATGAATGTGGTCGGGAATCAAAGCTGGGGTATCAAATTGCTCAGCAAGCCACAATCAGGAGCTGGTTCTGTTCGCAAATGCTCCCGGACCTCTGTGAAGGTCTGCAGCTACACGTTTGACGTCTAGAGATAAACAACATTTTTGCTGTTCAAAAGTGTGATGCTTCTTCTGGGTAATCCTCCAAATAAACTAAAACATAAAAAGGGATGATTACCTCCATACGAGGTACATACCGGTATTTCAAATTAACCGCATATCTTAACATGAACAGTATTTAGGTTTTATGACGAAAATCAAAGTGTTGAAACAAAATAAGATTTTCATAAATCATAAAAAAGATATCAAAGTAATGTGCAAATTTAATAAAACAAACCTCTCCTAAACCTCCTACACTGTTCCAAACACTGAGTCAGAACTACCGGTACTTTTCACCACTACATGGCACTGATGGAACAGATTTGGGTTTTTGTAAAATGAAAGATGATTTTCTCCAATTTTTAATTTGAATGACCTTGTACATTATGTTTTATAACTCTGGTAATGTTTGGTTAATTCCAAAAATATCAAAACTAGTAACCTTTTTGGGGCGGCGTGGTGGCACAGAAGGTAGCACTGTTGATTTCCAGTTAGAAGGTTGCCTGTTTGAGGCTCGCCGGTGACCTTGCTGGAAGGAGTTAGCATGTTCTCCCCGTGCTTGCATGGGTTTCCTCCAGGTACTCTGGTTTCCCCCACAATCCCAAAAACATGCGGTTAGGATAATTGAAATTCTCCCTAGGTGTGAATGTGTGTGTTGCCTTGTGATGGACTGGCAACCTGTCCAAGGTGTACCCCCGCCTCTCACCCGATGTGATCTGTAGATGAAGACCCCTAATAAACAGGAAAATTAATGAAATGATAATTATTTTGAAACCTACACGTTATATTCAAACTCAGAATTAAAAATTAGCTGGGTTGCATCATTCCTACTTAATTCAAAACAGCTTCTGTGATTGACACATGCACCAGCTATCGTTCCGAAGGGGATAAATGGAACAGTTGGGTAGATTGACTTGTAGTTGTCGATCTTGTTACCATAATTCTGTGAACAATAGTTCAAATCTAGATATGACCGCTCTACTGCAGTTGTAGACTTGCATTATTTTAAAAGCATTTCTAAAGCCAGAGAATTTCTATGGCTTCAGTGATCGGACCAGAACATCTCCAAACACTCTTTTTTTTTTTTTTACTGTATGCTTTTATAAGCAGTGTTGTGCAAATTACTTCCAAACAGTAATACACTACAGATTGCTTGTTACTGTGATTTTAAAGTAATCGCTTACCTTACAATTATTACTTTCTCAGATTCATATCTCGATACCCACCCCCCGATTATATCACCACCATAAATCACATGATATGACTGAAGTGAATCCATGAACCATTTACAAACCACGAACAGGAATTAAAACTTACTTGCGCTATTTGTTTATTTGTTCACGCGTTGCTGAATATGTAACAAGTAAAACATTTCATTGTTAAACTGTAAAAAGCTCTCAGTAGCTTCTGTGATAATTAGATTCAAATGAGCATCACAGAGAAGCTGAACTGAATTCCAGATTCCCTAAAATGCTTTTGAGGAAACGATTAACTGCTTAAGTATCATACGAGAGAAAGAAGTATGTGACCCCCTGTCAGATAGCATCGGGTAATTCAGTACGTCATGCTTTCCCTCGTAAAAGTACAAATCTTTTTTTCTTTAACATCAGGAAGGAACTGACATTTCAGACGTCAAAGACCTGGTTCCTCACTGAACATAATGCAACATGGGCAGGATTTCAGCATGCACGTCTGCTTTCCCTCACCCTTGAAACACATTTGCACGTGTGCTCTTTCTGTCTGCTCTGAGCTTTCTTTTTTACTGCATGCATCACTCCCCTGTTGATCTCCTTACAAAGTTTCTGTTCCGTGCACTGGTTCTAATCGTTTCATTTTAGCGTTTTTGTTTTATTTGAATTGCGCAGTAGTTATGTGAAAGTGTATTTGGTTCATTATATTCATAACAAAACTGTATAGAATAGAAGAGGACTCGCGTTCAGTGCAACAGTTTCTTTTCCTGATTGCTGCCCTCTCACCAGAACAATCTGTTGTTTGCCCCAGCCTGCTTTCCTGCTGTGAACATGTGACTTCAGCCTCTCCCTTGATTGGCTGGCTGATTAACCCACTCACTGGTTCTCTGTTTTCCGCCAGCTGGTCATTTGGCGCTGGCATCATGCTGCGGTCTCTTCTATGATGTCATGAGTAGAATCGAAAGGGTTTCGTATACTTATTATATAGGGTAATATAATACCGCTGCCAAAACGAAATTAATCAACAACATGCAAATCTCACGCTTAAAACAAACACCCATCAAATAAAGTATCATAATTACATTTTACAACATCCCAGTAAACAACTCTTGAATTGAATCCCAAACGAGATTTAATTTAACTCATCAGTCATCTGCCTAATTGGTCCAGTTTTAGATTTGTTGTTGTTATAAACAGCTCAAATCAGCGAGTGGATCCAATGAATCTGTGGAATTTTGAGCTGGAGACCTCATCCATCCTCAAGCACTGATTCAGAGAAAGTTAGTCCTATAGTCAAGATCTCTGAGACCAAAACCCAGCCGAGACCAGAGAGTACCAAGTCAAGGCCAAGACCAAATACATATTTTTTTTAATTGCAAACATTACAGATGTTACTGTACAATTTAGTGCAACAATCTCTCAATAAAGTATTTATAATTATTATAAGCAGTTTTCACTTATCACCATTTTGTGAGAACTTGGGGTGTACCAAGAAGTCATCAAGTTATCCATATTAAGTTAAATTACTTATTAGTGCAGCTGTGCTGGTTTGTTTGGCACTGTGAGATTTGTACACTGGACATTGTTTGAGAATTAACAGTTAAATCTAGTGAAAGGTTCCATAAGTCTCAGACAAAATAATATTTTGCAAGGTTTTCACACCTTAAAGAATGTTTCTTCTTCATGGAAGTTGTACAGATGCATTCTTTGATACATTTTAAAGCCAAAGGTCATTACTGCAGATTTCGATCACCTTTTTTAATTGTTCTCTTAATTTCTGGAGTATGGCTGACATTACCGAGCACTCGCAATTTCAGTGAGAAAATAAATAACTATGAAGCCGGATTAACTGGCTAGCCCGCTAGGTTTAGAATCAGTTTGCACCAATCCTGGGTTTTGGGATCTAGGATTTAATGAATCTTTGTCACCCTGGATTCTCATGCCACACGGCTAACCGGCTCCAGAGCAGCTTTTGTTCTGGATTAGAGATTGCACATTACATTCGTCCAATCAGCGGTTACAAAAGCAATGTTTAAGTGACATATTGCACCAACGTTGGTAACACTGACTTCACCTTTCTTCATCTTAATCTTGTAGATATTTCTGCTCAAATTGTTAGAAGAACACTTCATAGGGAAAGAGTTTTTAGGGACAGATAAAATCCCTTCACCTTTCCTGACACGTATTTGTTTGAAAGATACAGGTTCCCCGTGGAAGGAATAGCTTACATTTGCAAGTTTCTTTGACCAGTAATACTGAGTTTGTTGAGCCACGCTCATGGTACAGGCCCAAGGACACCTGTGCAGCCGACTTGAGACCAAGATCAGAGACAATACTGAGACCACTGACAGTCGAGACAAGACCAAGGGTTTGGTTGGTTCCGTGAGAAGATTTAGACCATAGAAATTAGTCTTGAGACCAAGACCAGTCGCACAAGTCCCTGAGAGTTCTGCTCAGACTGGAGGTCAGGCGTGTTGGGAAGTTAGTGGACCTTCTGGAATGTGCGGCTGCTCATAACATAGCTTATTTTGCACTCTCAGTACATGAATGAAATTGGACAAACGTGTGTAGGGTACCGAGACTTAATTATAGATTACTTGGATCACGTTTTCAAAATCGTCTGGAAGTCGGCTATTTCACAACAACCCCTAAAATGGCTGCTTTTGCCTGCGCTATACTTTAACAAACTCCTCCTAGATATTGTATCTGTTAATCTCCAAACTCCACGGCTTTATCCTTAAGAAAATGAGATTTTCGGCTGCAAAGATTACATGCGTACAGCAGCTGTCAAAAGTCGAAAATTTGCCATAAGAAGTTGTTAACAACTCAGCCATGCAATGCCCGATCATGTTCAAATTTGCCATACGTGTTAAGAGTCTGTCTGTACAAATCTATATAGCAACCTAGAGTGTCAATTATAGCGCCATCTTATGGCAACATGGAATATTCCATTTTTTTGCTGCTTTTACAGCTCTCACTGTAATTGAAAGACATGTTTGGAAATTGGAAAACTAATGTGAAGGACCAAGACCTACAAAAATTGTCTCTTGGAGTGAAGCAACGGGAAGTGATTTTCTTTGTTAAAACCCTGAAAAAACAGTACTTTTGCCTACCTCATAATTTAACAAATTTCTCGTAGAGATTGTGTCTGTTCACCTTCAGACCTTCATCAGTCTTATTTTAAGGTATCTCAGACGCTTTTCTGACTTTGTGTATGCACAAAAAAATGATGAGAAACCTTTATTTGTCACTTACACTGTTACATGTAACGAAATGGGAACCCTCTGGCCACAGACATAGACAGGGTGAGGACAGGCCAGTGTTGAGAGGTAGTATTTAAGAGAGAATCAGAGAAATGGATATGCATTAGGTAAAGTAGCTTAAAAAGAGCCTTTTCTGCAATGTAAATGTCTACAGATTTTTAATGTCCATCACGGGTCTCCAGGATATCCAACTTCCGTTGCATTCCTGCCAGCCTTTCCACGTTGAAATCCAGTTTGCGGTAACAGACCGTTACATGAGTCCCGACAGTTTTAAGTCCAGTCAACATTCCATTCCAGTCGGTCAGCTTAGTGGGGCTTTGAGCACTGATCGCTTTTGATAATCATTGATAGCCACATATTCCAATCACCAGAATCCCAGTTATCACAGTTATGTAGATGTCTTCGACATCCTCCAGGGACAGAGCGGCCAGGCAGACGATCCTCCACTTCATCCAGGAGGTCATTGTGTAAGTTCCTGCAGGACAGGTGGGTTCCCCTGAACCCACGCTCCTCGTCGAGAAAATGGTGTCAATTGCATTCAGAGACCAGTTAATCAGATCAATAGTTCCTTTTATTTGGAGAGCAGGACAGTGAGAGTCTCTCGCAGACAGACACAGGCGCAGCTGGGATGATAAGAGATAAGGGAGAGAGAAAAGTGCAAAGAGTGCAAAGCTAGAAAAAAGCACCAGAGCATATTTAGACTCATGACACTTTAAGTTGGGGTTTTCATTATTATTTTTTTTTTTTCAGTAATTTTAACAGCTATCGATTTAATATGTCTTCTAAAAAGGGTTGGGGATAGCGCGTAGTGCTACAAACTGGCGACCAAGGCTATTGTGCTGGAGGTGCGCAAGCACTTTAGTTGCTGTTTGCAGCTTTAATTTGATTTAATATTCGGAACTGATGCACTATAATGCAAATATAATTGATACAAGTTCATTTTCTTTACAAATAGGGTCTAATAGGGTGGGGTCTTCACAAACTTCTGGGAGGCTTTACACAATGTTCTTGCCGCCACTAATTCATCCCAAAAGTGCTCTACAGGGTGAAGAGGTGAAGACTCAGTCAAGTTCTTTCACAACAAACTTGTTTGAAGAGCAAGAGGCTGTTAGGAATAAGGTTACGATCACAAAAATGTCTGAAAACCTCATTCAGGCCTGGGACTAAGGGGTCAGTCTTGTCTTCTATCAATTTTGACATTTTAATCTTTTTTTCTTCAGATGAACTAAAAGTAAAAGAACGGTCTTATAGTGGACAGTAGAACAGCAATTAAGTAAAAACACAGGATGCAAAACAATCTGAGTGCGTTGCTGTGTTTGTCAGTGTGTGCTACGCTTGCTGCGCTCCATCTGTTAACTTTTGCATGTTGCACCTCTGTCCCCCTAGATGGCAGTTGCAGCAGTGGAGAGGAAAGTTACCCAGGTAAGAGCTCTGCACCCCTGCGCATGTGTGCTAATGCAGCAAGTATTACTGTTGTCTTTCATTCTTGTCTTTCATCTGCATCCAAATTCCTGATTGTGTGGATGTTTATTTTAGAGGCCTCGTTTCCAAATGTGTGTTCACTGAGCGATGTGATTCAAGCTTGGTTTGATTATGAGTTTAATCCGTCCTTCACATAAAGCAGCCAGCACAAAGCTACCGTGCCTGCATTTCTGAGTGTCAAAGGGTCAGTTACTAAGAGAAGAGTTTCAAGTGTTTACCACAATAAATTATTTGCTTCGTGTTAAGAGATAACTTCATGCATTTAAGAGCCCTCTCTCTGTTTTTGATTGAGAGAGCGTCTAGGACTCCAGCTGCAAACAGTGAATGAGAAGTTCTGATTAGAGAGTCACTGTCTTTGACAGTGGAGGAAGCAGCATTAAATCAAGACTGTGCAATTGCTTCTGAGCATGTGCAGATGTCTGTGGCCAAATACAGTGCCCGAAACAACAAACTGAACAACTGTAAAATTGCTGTGTAGTGTGAGCCTTTTCACACCATTCATACACACATCACTGTTCAAAAAAAAAAAAATACAAACACAAGAAATGACAATTTTCAGTTATTTACAACATGTAAAGTGTTTTTAAACGAACAGGGCATAAGAATAGTGTGTTTGAAACTTTTATTTTTAAGAAAAAGTTGTAATTAGGTTTTTAAAAAAATGTGTATTATAAATAAAACTATTCAGGTAAACATTACAAATATGATTAGCATATTAATCTGAAACATGGTGTATATGCGTTTGTACTATACTGTACTATAACGTCCTCAAAATTCTGGTAAGCAATTGATATTGCAGCATTTATTCTTAACTTTGTTTGAACTGTTTTGAAATCTTTATTAGGCGTCAATTATGAACCAAGCTCATCTAAATAGATTAAAGTACATATTGCTAACTTTTAAACATCTATTTTCATTGATTAGCTTGTTTTTCATTCTCATTGCATTCAAAGTAAGACGTGGTCTTTCACACCGATGTACAGAGTTAATGGCATCTTCTCAGAATGCAAGTTTACGTTTAAACACTAATGACCTTTAGTTGGATAGCTGTTCAGAAAGTCTCCATTCTTCATGTGGGGACACAGGGTCTTTAAAGTGTTTTCAGTGTTTTTGAAGGAAACATGACTGAAATGTGAGGTTTGACTCTGATTATTGTGCTTGTAAGGTGAGTGGAGCGAGGCTCTGTATCCTCTCCTGACAACCCTCACCGAGTGTGTGGCCATGATGAGCGACAAAGCCAAGAGGTCGATGGTTTTCTTGCTCATGCAGGACCGTGCACCCACCATTGCCATGGAGCTGAGTCTGCAGTACCGGCGGGACGTGGTCTTCTGCCAGACAGTAAGATCATGAACTCACTACATTCCAAAAGAACATTTCAATCGATGTTATAATATCACTCAAAGCATTTAAATAATGAACAGGGCCATATGTACAAAGTATCCAATACTAAGTATCAAAAGCGCTTTTATATTTAGCTACAGTACATCCGGAAAGTATTCATAGCACTTGAAACGCTGTGAGGTGTGTGGAGCCCCGGTTCTTTTTATGTGTGATGTTACCAAATATTTACTTTTATATTCAATATATACTTTTAGCTCCTGTTCTGTCTCATCCCTGACATCCTCGAAAAGAGTTGATTAATCCAGTGTTGGTATTTGTACTTTGTTACTTGACAGCTTTGATTGAATTTCCATCTGATTAAATCTTTCCATTAAGTGAATCGATGTGGGCAAATGTTCAAAATTAACCCATGGTCAAATGTTTTGTTCCTTCCCTCTGGTACGCTAAAACCTTTCTTTCGTAGCTAACATGTGTTTTCTCTCTTCAGCTCACTGCACTGATTTGTGGCTTCATTGTGAAACTTCGGAACTGTCTCCGTGACGATGGTTTCCTGAGACAGCTCTACACCATTGGCCTCCTCGCTCAGTTCGAGTGTCTGTTGAGCACTTTTGGTAAACACAGCTTATGTAATACAAAATACAATACTACAGGAGATACTCAGGGAGATGTCTCAGATCGTAAATTAAATAAAATAACCAAATGTATAATGAGTGATCCTTCTATTTTGAAGAAGAGCAATTTTTCTGCAGACAAGATATTTCCCTGTCACAGAGGCATCGGGTATATGGCAAGCCTTTTAAGCAATTAAACCTGTGCTCTGACCATAGCATTTTGATGAGTGGTTAATATAATTTCACTAGTTAGAATGACAGTGGGGATTATGTGCAATTATTTTTAGCAAAAGTGGCAGCTAAATGAAAGTAAATGTGTAAAAGGAGTCAGACCAGGGCTAGCAAACATTTTCACTGTCAATGTAATTGTACTAGTTAGAACTCAGACTTCAACTAACAGACAGTGACACAGAGGTTTCAAGGAGCACAATATGAAAACACTCAAAGAAAAATGGGTTGCATGGTTGATTTTTCAGAAGAAAGCCATTACTGCACAAATGCCACAAGTTAACCGCTTACAATACACCGAACAACTCAGAGACGAGCTCCAAATGTCTTGGTAAAGGTTATTTGGAGCAATGAAACTAAAATGGAACTGTTTAGCCGCAAGCACAAACTTTTCATTTGGAGAGGAATCAACAAGGCCTGAGATGAACGGAACACTAGCCCCACTGTGAAACAAGGAAGTGGGTCACTGATGTTTTGGGGATGTTTGAGCTCCAAATGCCCTGGAAACTGGGTAAAAATTAATGGAAAGATCAATTCAGCATGTTATTAAAGGATCCTGGAGGAAAATGTGCTTCATCAGCCCGGACGCTGAGCATGAGATGGGATGCTACACGACAACGATCCAAAACAAAAGGCCAAGTCCACTTTGAAAAAAGGGGTGGAGTGGATCTCAGTCTCACTGAAGCACTCTGGGGAGAACTCAAATGTGCAGCCCAAGAGTTTGCTCTTCCCAGCCGACCAAGTGGAACAGAGATCTGCAGCTTTGTTGTTTGTAAAGTCCTTTAAATTACTACATAGCATCTATCCCGTTGTTTCAGAAATGTTTAATTAAAATATTTTATCTAGCTGTGAATTCTGTAACCAGGAAAACAAAACTATTTTACATTTATTTTTTCATTGTGTTTATACACATTTTTTTGGGGGGGGGGTTATAGAAACAAAAGTTAGATAATATAATTGAAATGTCAATATTCAATGCACTGTTTTACATGGAAGGTATTTACTTGGGAAAAAAAATTAAAAACAATGTAAACGTATTGTTGTGAAAATATATTATAGCTGGTTGGCGAGAGAGATACAGACACACCGCCATGGTTCACTCAGGGCGTTTTTAATAAAATAGTGCACCACAATAAATAATTAAAAAGAGCGCTCTGCATAAGGGGTGGTGAACAGATCAGATGCGTACAGGCTCTGGGTATCTCGAGGGGAGGTAGTCTCGGGGTGTCCTCACCCTGCTCAGTCCATTGGCGCATGGGATTCCAGACCAGACGTGTAGGATCTTGTCTCGCTTTTCTCCACTGCATCGGACTCTGCTGGAATGTGGACAGCCCGGCGGAGGGAAATTATCCACTACCTCTCATAGGGTGAAAGCAGTGACTCGCATTAATGAGCTGCACCTGGCAACCCTGATCTCGCCCCGTACCCCGAATCAATATACACCAGAAAAAAATGGTCCCAAAGTAAACCCACGGGAATGTGATGTAGTAGTGCAGTCTCCTCTAACACCCCCCACCCCCCATCATTGATTGATAGGCTTCAGTGTGTTGTCTCACAAAAAGTTCTGCGCTTTAATTGTGTACCTACTCGAGAAGTGATGTGCCGCAAAGGGGTAAATTTGAGGGTAAATAAAAATTGGTTTAACAATAACGTTCACTTTACATTAAATGATGGTAATACATTTATTTACAGTTATAACGAAGGTGTTTTTGCTATTTGTGTGACAGGAGAGGAGTTAGCTATGCTGGAGGACATGAGTGTAGGAGTTATGGACCTCCGTAATGTCACCTTCAAGGTGACCCAGGCCTCCTCAACCTCTTCCCCTGACATGCTACCAGTGATCACCGGCAACCGGGATGGATTCAATGTCCGTATCCCTCTCCCAGGAAGTATGTTTGATGCCCTGCCTAAGGAGATCCAGAATGGCATGCTCCTCCGGGTACAGCCAGTGATCTTCAACGTGGGGATCAATGAGCAGCAGACACTTGCAGAGAAGTGGGTGGCCAGGAGATACACAGCTCCTCCCTCAGGAGCTTAGACGACGTGCTGCCTATGAAATTAGCTTGGAATGGTCTCTTTTCACCTGTGTTTCTGATTATTCCCCATGTTTGTAGGTTCGGAGACACGTCACTTCAGGAGACCATCAACCGTGAGAACCTGGCTCGGCTGAGCTCTTACTATCAGCAGTTCAAGGAGGTTTTACCCGATGACTGTATGTTTATTTTATGTTGTTTTTTTCTAGCTGTGGTAATCTGTAGTTAGATAACTCTTGCCTCTGTCTCAGGTCTCCCTCACTCTCGCAGTCAGACGTGTCTCCCTGAGCTCTTGCGCTTCCTTGGTCAGAATGTTCATGCTAGAAAAAATAAGAATGTGGACGTCTTATGGCAAGCTGCAGAGGTAACTGATCAACTTAACAATTAATCAAATTTTAGAATTGATTTATGTAAAAATAACATTAAGGAATATTAAACTGTCGAGGACTTTTGGGTTCAATTTTTTTTCAAACCCTCATCATTTGTTTACACCCATTTGTTTAAAATTTGGATTTATTGGTCATTTTTCAAAAGAATGATCACAAAAACTGTTCTCCAGTCATAGCAAATGGTTGGCTGAAGCCATTAATTGTCAAACCACTGCATTTACATTTTTTAAATCATAATGATAACAGAAACTTTCCAAATGATGAGCACTTAATATTTTCTTTTTCACGCTTTAACATCAATGACAGCCTGAAGTCTCTTGAGGTAGTTGTTGATTAGGTTCTTTATCTTGTCTGTTGGTCAAGCAGCCCATTTCTCTTGGCAAAAAGCCTCCAGCTCTTGTAAATTCTTGCATGAGCGACACGTTTCATTTCTCCCCAGAGTTCAATGATATTGAGGCCAGGAGACTGAGCCGGACTCCAGAACCTTCCCTTTGTGTCCTGTGCGTTTGGAGCTCACACATCCCCAAAACATCAGTGACACACCTCTATGGGTGTTCCGTACATCACACCTTGTTGACTCCTCTCAAAATGTAGTGTGAACATGTAGGGTTGTGGCCAGAAAAGTTCCATTTAGGTCTCATCACTACAAATAACTTTGTTCCAGAAGTTTGGAGTCTCTGAGCTGTTTGGCGTGTTGTAAGTGGTTATTTTGTAACATTTGTGCAGTAATGGCTTTCTTCTGGAAAATCGACCATGCAACCCATTTTTCTTCAAGTGTTCCTTATTGTTGTTCCTTATTAAAACCCCTGTGTCAACATGTTTTCATGCAAAGATATTTGTGGATTTTCTTTGCATTCTTTACAATTTTTCTGGCAGTTCTAGCCGATACTAGACTCCCTCACATTTCATTTCTTAATCAGAGTTTGAACACTGCTAATTGGCATTCCCAGTTCCTTGTACATTTTTTTATATCCCTTTGCTTTACCTTTGCCCATAGATCCTTTGTTGGTTCTTTTGCTTTCTCCATCGCTCAGCTCAGGAGAATGCGGAGCTGGGTGTTTCCATTGGCAAAAAAACGCTAATTAATCCAATTGAATTGATTCAAATCTTTGGTTTGGAAAACACTGGAAACTTTCAGGGGGTTTTATTTTTCCATCAGTAATGATTCATTGCCGTTCATTGTTGGAGGGCTCTATGCTGCGGTGGGCATTGGCCATAGGTCAAAATGTTTTAGTACGATTGGATTACTTGCTGAGTGATAACATCAGAACTAATGTTATTTGTGCTTTTCCAGATTTGCCGTCGACTAAATGGAGTGCGGTTTACCAGCTGTAAAAGTGCTAAAGACCGCACTGGCATGTCTGTGACCCTGGAACAGTGTCTGATCCTGCAGCATGAGCACGGCATGGCTCCGCAGGTCTTCACCCAGGCCTTGGACTGCATGCGCAGGTGAGAAACCCATACTATAGATCCCTGCTCACATCTTCTTTTTCTTGTTTGTTTGCCTTCACTGCGTCATGCTTTACTTGCACTACACAAGGGGTCACCAACATGGCGCCCACGGGCACCTTATCACCCATATGGATCATATGAGCTGCCCCCAGCCTCTTCAAACAAAATTGCATAAATAGCACCAGGCTTCCCAATAAACTAAAAGTACCAGATTTCGTGTCCAGTTCATGTTTTTGTAAAATGTAAAATTTGTTTATATTAAAATGTTGACCATGTAAAAAAATTATTTAATATATTTATTATATTTTAAATTTAAGTTCAAAATTTTATTTTAAAGTTAAAAAAATCTGAAAGTTCACTTTTTCTATTTATATGATTGTGTACAAATTTGGTTCAAAGTAATTCATGATTTGGCAAAAGGTTATGAAAATGGGACATAGTGGAGAGATGAAGTAGAGGAATTAAAAAAAACACTTGCATCAAGACAAAATATAAAAATAAAGTGTTGCATATTGATATTTATCTGTTTCCTTTCTTGTTAAATCATTGTTGATATTCATTGTTTGAAAAAATGAACTTGAACAGTGTCTTTGCAGAGCGGAATATCGGTAATTATTAATAATAACATTGAGATAAAGGTACATTTCAGAAGAGGGTATCAAACTGGTAGCCCCTCGCATTAATCATTGCCCAGGAAGTAGCTCTCGGTCCCAAAAAGGTTGGTGACCCCTGCATTACACTAATTCCTGCACTCTGCTGACTCTGCTCAACGATTGTTTCATTTGCATGTAGCATTTAATTTTCAAGAAAAAAATTTGTGAAAGGGGATGAAAGATGGAAGTGGGAAGTGGCATGTAACAAACAGTGGTTTTGCTTTAAGCCAGTGGTTTGCATTGATGCCAAACTTTTAACTTTTGTGTAGCAATCAACAAGATCTTCTGCCTGAGACACAGGAAAGCTTACAACAGTTAAACAGGATTGATTAGCTTCATAGAACAAACTAAATTAAAAATTAATGATTACACAGTTTGTGACCTGGCCATTTCTGGTTATTGTGCCGCTATAGGCAGCAGCTCAAGATATCTAAATTCCTTTAACAATTTAGGATCTTCACTTGATGCTCAGCGATTTTATCTGGAAAAAAATCTGTAAGGAGTGTATGGAATTGTACAAACCAACTAATAAAATCAAAAAGTTTGTGAAAATTATGTCCTCAGAAATTACGTTATTTACTTTGGTTTAAATAATTTTCTTTAGTTATCTATACATTGTTACATTTTAAATCCTGTTTTTCTGAGATAAATAGTTCCTGATCACATTTAGGAATGTACTCTCTTTATTGGAGTGGTTGTGAAGCCCTCTTCCTCGTTCCTGCTTTGAACATTGAAAGAGACAGTTGGCTCTTTGGATCCCTTCTCTTCCCTCTACCTCACGCTTATACTACTTCATGATACAAGACCAGGGGGTTCTAACTAGATTTTAATCTAAATAAGCTGTGTTTCTGTTATATATTCTTAAACCTTGCTTCCAGGGTCTTCTATAATTGTGTTATGAGCAATATTTTCAATGAAGGCTAGGTTACTTGCGTGACCCCGAAGGAGGGAACTGAGAAGTATGTTGGAGAACTGACTAATGGGAACATTCCTTGGTAGAGTGACTGAGTCCACCATTTTACAGGGCCAATGATGCACGTATCATTGTTCAAGTGTTGGTTATTTATTATCATTAAGCTGGGTATTTGAGCCCAGGGAAACCTACCTTCATTCTGTGTTTTCCATGGAGCCAAACCCACTTACCCCTCGGCACCTTAGGTCACTGACCTCAAAGGTATGGCAAAGGGATACGTCTCCATTCCCTCCTTCAGGAATTCAGAAATTCCCTTTCAGTCGTTCTGTCTTTCATTTCAGATCTAAGTCGCACGTATGTCAAAACGCGGACAGAGCTTGGCATTACTGACTGCTCCGCTAAGTCAGATGCTGGTGGGAGGAGGAAAAATTAAAAGCTGAGTGTAGCACTTTCCAGTGGGAAAGGCGCTGCAAGCTACACCCACACCATCTCCTTGTTAGTAACTGCCACTGCAAACCGCCATGAAGCAACAATGCCGCGAACGGAGTAGGCCCTCAGCTGGAGAGGACATGGAGTCTCACAAACCTCTTTAACATATGAAAATTCCTGGGGTTGGTCCACATAGTGCTGGATGGCCCTAACGGGACAGAGCAAACCCTTTGCTGAGTCTGCCTCCTTCCTAGTTAGAGCTTGCAGGGTCAGCACCTACTCCAGGAAGGGAACAGCCTGTAGGAATGAATGGCTCGAAGGGAGACATCGGCAGCACGCGCAGGGCGACTAGTCCCAAAAGTGTACCTAGGGGGTCGTGAGAAAATCTAAATTGTCAGATCGTGCTTTGAACCGATTTTCCATCGACCTGTAGGTGAAAGGAGGAAATCGAAGCAGTGTAGACCTTGAGGGAGGAAGGGGACATTGAACCCCTCCTGGCATGACTCTGATGTGGCATGTCCTAGAGTCTTCCTAGTGAGAAGCACACCAATCGACAAACTGACCCCTCTTCCCATCATAGCAAGACCTCATAGAGGGTACTAACGCACAATCCAGTCATTACTATTGTGGTAGGTCGAGATTGGGGGGGTCCAGCCGAGAGTAAAGGTCTGGCTGAGAGTGCCTGAAACTCCCCCATTGAGTGAGCAGGTCTTGCCTCAGGTGGATCAGCCAAAGAGGGACTGTTTCAAGCAAAGCAAGTTTTGTGAACCAGGCTCTGTTGGGCCAGAAGAACGCATTCAGAAGCAGCTTGTCCTCTCAGACATTGCACAGAACCTATGCAAGAAGGCCATTCTCCTGTCGTTGGAGTAAACCTGCACAGCAAATCCGCAATCCGGTTAGTCGCACCGGGGATGTGAACAACCTTGAGACACACTTGCCTGTCCAAACTCCAAAGGAGCAGTCGTTGGGTGAGAGAGTTCAGATGACTGGAGCGTACACTGCCCTGGGGTTCAATGTACGCTACGACGACTGTGCTTTTCATCCTGACAAGCACATGATGACCTCAAGGCGGTTGATGTACCGTCAAGATACACATCTGGTCCAGGACCCAGAATCCCAAAGGGTAACTCACACAGCCCACCAACCTGTCAGGGAGTCATCCATGGTCACGATCTTGTGCCTTGGGATCCACTGAAGGGAATACCTAAACAAAGTCAGGACACAGATTTCCAGACTTTCAGGTGAAGGAAACTACGATCTGTCATAAACAGCCAAAGATTTTATTGATGCCATGCCAAACTCGGAACCTGAGAACAAAGCCTCAGCTGCAGTGTTCTCATATGCAGGAGCCCGAGGGGAATGACTGTGACTGCGGATGCCATATGCCCCAGGAGACTCTGAAAAGTTTTCAGTTTGGCCACTCATCTTGTCTTTTGACAAGATAAATCACTTGCAGCAAGGAGTTTTACAGACCTTGCCCCTCGCGTCATGCTGCGGCTTTGCTATTTGGACTAGAAAAGCTTCACCAGAAAGCAAGGTAAGGCAACCATAAGGGAAGGCAATCTAATACTTACACCTGCACAATGATGGCGGCCTCAGTCACTCTCCCCGGGATCATTCCCATCAGTCGGTCTCTGACATGTGCCTCTGAGAACAATTGAAAGGGAATGACCGTGAACAAGGTTCAATTTTTGTGTGTGTGTGTGTGTGTGACTGACGATGACTCATTTAGCCCCTAAAAAAGTAGGTGGGCTGATGTGATTGACAGATGTGATTAACCACTACACTGAACGGAGCTGTCATCACTGTGTGAGAAGGATAATTTAAGCTCCTTGTGATCAAATTCAGTCATTCTTAAATTCTTGTTAATGCAACAAAATGAGTTGTATAAAACAGGCTTCTTGTGAGAGGGGCATGTTTGAGTCACTGAGGGATGTTTCTACATAAGCAAGGTGAACAAATGCAGTACCAGAGGCAGCTAAACATCATACACAGGTGCCATATTGCTCCAAGGTTGACTAGTCCTCAGGGACAATAGTCTCCACAATCTACAAAAACTACTCCCCAGACATCCACGGCAATGTCGGAGAGGCCATCCAGGGACCAGGCACAACCAGCTTGAGCACCTTGATGAGAAGAAATAGTGAGCTCCTGATGCACTTTCAAGTACAACGAAATAAGGGGGCAGTGGGAAAACTCATCTTTCCACACCCCCACATACCAAACATAAATGTACCAGAATGGAGAATAGGGATCTCTCCAACTTGATGCCCTCAGTGGCCCAGGAAAGCTTTTTCACAACTTTCGCACAGTACTGTTATCATCTAGACCAGGGGTCTCCAACCCGTTGCCCGCGGGCATCTTGTCGCCCGCGAGGACCACATGAGTCACCCACCACCTGTTCTAAAAATAGCTCCAATAGCGCCACTTTCCAGTCAGCTGAATCTAACTTAATATGATTGCTATTCTTGTTTAAATGATACTTGCACGTAAGCTTGATGTGATAATTTATAAATTAAAAAATAAAAAAATATATATATATATGAACTACGACCGGGGAGAGTTGAAAGGTCACATGATGCGCTACGACTAGGGGTGTAACGGTTCACGGGGATGTATTGAAATAATTTGTTATGGCCTGTTCGGTTCGGTACACTTGCGTACCGTTTCGGTATTTGTATTAAATTATATAAATGTATTATTAGCGCGATATTAAGCGCAGCGGAACAAAGTTCCTAGGCGAGTTTCCGTATGGACGCTATTGAGTGAAGCACAGTAGTGCTGCACGAGTAGCTGTGAGAAATGGACACAGCGAAAGAGAAGCCAGAGCTTGAAGACCCTCCCACCTCACTACGGTCTCCTGTTTGAGAACACTTTGGCTTCTCTGTTAAAATACATAACGGGGATAGACGAGTGGATAAATTTAAAGTTGTATGCCGACATTGTTCCACGGAGATCGGGCAGGCAACACATCTAACATTTTCTACTGCTGGAGATATTATAACCAGATCTATGCTCTCTTCAGAAAATGTGGATAGGTAATCTATCCTATCTATCCTAACTAGTTGCAGTATTTCATTTTTTTATTTAAAAAAATGTGTTTTTCTTTATAAAGAGTGCAATTTATTTAAAATATCACCCAAATGTGTCACTTTTATTTATTTTATGCAAGAATTCTATTGTGTATTGGCAGCTTTTCAAAATAAAGATTTTGTAAGTTCTTATTGTTTTGTACCGAAAATAAACCGAACCGAGCTCTCCAAGACACTGTACCGAACCGAATACGATTTTAGCGTACCGTTACACCCCTAGCTACGACTAAACAATTAAGCCGCGCAGAGAAAACGAGATGACTGACTCATAGAAAGATCATTTAATTTTCACAACGAATGCGAGGTCAAGGTTTTTTCTTTACCTCTGTGGAAGGAGCATATGTTTGTCTCATTTGCGCAACGACTGTGGCATTTCACGACACCTTTCATCTCTAAACTCACTCAGAGTACAACATACTGGTAAACCGCACACAGGGCCAGGCTTCCCAATAACGTAAAGAAACCGATACCAGATTTGGTTTCCAGTTCATGTTTAGTTCGATGCATTTGTAAAATGTAAAAATTGTGTACGCTAAAATGTTAACAATGAAAAAAAAAGATCTTAGCTCACTTTTTGAATTTATATGATTTATTATTTGTACATTGGACATTGTGATTTCCTTGGACTCTTGTAGAAATGATCATTTTGAAGTGTTTATATATTTTTTCAATTTAAATAACACTTGCACTAAGACAAATCATAAACATAAAGTGTGGCATTTAAATATATATTTGTTTACTACCTTGTTAATTTAATTCATGTTTAGTGTGATAAATAATTCACATGATCAGTGTCTTTGCAGAGATGAATATCCATAATTATTAATAAATTCAGAAGAGGGTACAAAAGTGGTAGCCCTTTCCATTAATCAGAACCCAGGATGTAGCTCTCGGTTTCAAAAATGTTGGTGACCCCTGATCTAGACAAACTTTTCTCTATGTCCAGGATGGTTTCTATTCAGGATTGCCTGTTGCATGTTGGAAGAACTGCATGGCTTGCATCAGCTTTTCACAAGTGCCCCATCCTCTCCAAAACGTAGAACTTATCTTTATACTTTATACCAGTGGTTTCCAACCTTACCCCCACTTCCCACTCTGTCTTCTCTTGTGTATAGTATTTTATATAACAACTGTCAATTTTTAATTTCAAGTATACATATGCATAATTTTATGGATGCTTGCAAGGCCAGATACATTGTTTGAACCGAAGAGAGATTGGGGATAATAATCATGGTGTATTTTTGATTAAAAGATATCACTAATGTCCTTTTAAACTCCTGCTGCAGATTGAGCTCAACATTTTCCACTTTGCATTTAGTGTTCAGAAAACAATTATTGCTTTCAAAACATTAAAAGCAGTTCTGTTTCATGCCCAGTGGGTTCAGCTCATCTGCACACTCTTCTTCTCTGCATTGCAGAAGGCTGAAGTTACTCTATAGCGCCAGATCATCAAAGTGGCACAAAAGCTGATGAAAAATAAAAATAACTTCAGTCGTCATTTTTAAGTTAAGAGGTCTCTATTAGTGGCTAATGTCTACTTCTTAATTTGACTTCAAATCATATCAGCTTCCAGGACCCCCTTAGTACTTCCAGGTTGGGAGCCACTGCTTTATAGAACATAGATGCAGAACATCACTCTTAATTTTCTGTTTCTTTACTCTCTTTCCCTCTCCTCCCTTTCTATATCTCTCTGTTTGTATTCTTAATATCACTCTGTGTCTTTTATATCTTACTTTCGTTGTTGAATCCTCATGTGATGGCTGGATGCTCATTTCATTTTTTCCTTGGTCTCATCTCCCATTCCATTGCATGTCACCCCATTCTGTCTGTCCTCTGTGGGTCTTGCACCCCTGCACCTCTCTGCAGCATTGGGACCAGGGAGGGGTGACTCAGAAGAACCTGAACGGCTTGTTGCCCATACGGGACCTCAGGCTTGACCCCAGTCTGCTCTACTCTCTGCCCCTTCTGGCCCTGAGCCCAAACCTGCTGATCGTCTGGCTGTTCCTCAGCATAGCCTACCTGCTGGCCAGACTCCGCTGCAGCTGAGCCTCTGCCTCTCTCTCTCTCTCTCTCTCTCTCTCTCTCACTTTCTCAGCACTTTGTTTTACTCTTTAGCCTCCTCCGGGTGAGGAGCAGTATGTTAGAACTGCTAAGTTCTCTTTGCTTGATCCAGCTCTTTCTTTAAAGGCCTCAATATATTTTCTACAGTTAATTCCTAATAGTGGGGAGGGTCAAACCCAAGCAATATATTTGTTTGTAGATGGCATCCTGATATTACTCTTTGGGTTTGGTGTACAATGGCAGCCATGCATCACAGCTTGCTTCTACTGAAAGTTTGCAGGGCAAATACCAAACTTCAATCCTGTCCACGGTTGTTATAGCACGGTTTCAATACAGCAAAAAAAAAAAAAGTTTCACAGTTTTTTTTCATTTATCAAACCTAACAACTTTAACATAATAGTTTTTGTTTTGTTCCTTTTACACTGAACAGTGATGGAGGTATTTCTTCAGGGTTTACTACTTCAAGCAAAATAAACAAAACCAAAACAGTCCTTTAATTTAATGTAATGTTTAGGTATAACTAAAATGTGTTTTTTTGTTTATCAAACCGTTTTTCTGGAAATCAGCACCACTGCTATTCTATCAACATCATCATCACTTTATGATGAAAATAATCTGTTCCCGCACACAAGAATATTATACCGGAGACACACATATTTGACGGCTACTCACTGCAGATTTTTCTGCAAGACAAAATAGACATCATATTAACAGATTGCTGCCATGTGAGGCTAAGTACTTGGTTAAACAATATATTAGCAGAATAATGTTTCTCATCCCTCGATCAAAAAGTAAGATTACACATACTAACACACACACTCTCTCTCTCTCTCTCTCTCTCTCTCTCTCTCTCTCTCTCTCTCTCTATATATATATATATATGTTGATCTTATTTTTCTATATTTCCTCATCAGTCTTTAGCTTTTGCTTGACTTATATTGAGGCCTGCTAAAGAACTTGATATTCTCTCTCTTTCTTTCTGTATATATATATATGTACTTCAGAGGTTTAGAATTACATCAATATTATATTGATTATATTGTTATTTTTGGCATACCTATATAGCTTGCGGTTTTCCAGATGAAAAATGCTTCTGTTAATAAATATTGACGTTTCAAAGGAGTTTATGTGTACTTGTTAGGTCTTTTTATTGAAAAATAAAAACCTTCCCAAAGCTTGGTTTAACCCTCATCTTGTGAAGTTTATTGCACTTTAAGCTGTTCATTCTGACCATTGCATTCCACATCAGGCTCGCAGAATATATATATATATATATATATATATATATATATTTCCGTTAATATATTGAATTTGTGTAATTAACCTAAATCTAAACCTGTGGTGAGTATTTTCTCCTTTTGGAAAAAAAGCCCGCTCCACTAATGCGTTGTATCCACATCAAACTTTCTCTCATTAAGAGGCAAAATCAAAGCCTCTCTAACTGTACATAAAACTTGAAGAAATTGTGCCTATGAAAAGGGCTACATTACACCTTTTTCAATGCATTTAGAATCAAAGTTAAACACCTCTAGATTAGCACATACGTTTTGAATGCAATATTTATCATAAACAATGTCTTTGAATCAGCTCATATTTTTATTTGCCCCCAAAGGTGCAATTTACCCTTGTTTTGCCCATCATTACACTTCCGCCATGCCCCCTTTTTGAACGAACTCCATCTGATGATCAGAACCCTATGGAGAGTGTTTTTTTAACGCTGAACTAATGATGGTAACCAGTGAATCCTCAGGTCCAAACTCCAGGCCGAAATCATCAACAGGCAGCGCATGGAGATCTTCCACCCTCTTCAGGAAGGCCGAAGTGAGATGTGCAACTCGCCTGAATGCAAGGGTTTAAAAGGACACATCCACAGGCCATAAAGGGCGACAGATCGGTCCCCAGCTGGGAGTCTAACAGGCAGAAGAACAGTCACTGGGTCAGATGGCAGGAGTATACACTGCCCTTGTGGTTGATGTATGTCACAACCACCATGCTGTTTGTCCTGACATGCACACAATGACCTCAAAGAAGCGGGCAGAACCATACAGTCTGAGAGTCATCCGTGGTCACAACCTTTCGTTTGGCAAGTCCCCCGAGGGGAACCCCAGAGTAAACGAAGGACGCGGACCTCTGAGGAGACACAAAGCAAAGAGATACCGGCATGTCAGTAACCCGCAGAAACCCCTCCCCCTGGCTCCATGCCCAACTCAGAACCCATGAACAAACCATAGCTGAAGTAGTCGCAAATGAACTAAATCCCACTTAAACCCCAGGGTGCTTCCTCTGCTTCTAGGACCCACTGAGGACGACTATGCCTTCCACTATACAGTGGTCTTCCTCAAACTCTTTGTTGGAGGATTAGACCATAGTGGGGGGCACTCTCTTTGGTGGCTCCAGAGTTCCCTGCGGTTTCTTTCTTCTCTGTGCTAGGAGATACTCAGCAATTACACAAATGGAATAGGCTGTCGCAGAGCATCTGTGACCCGGCAAGGGGGGCATCTATGCATCCCTTCCAAAGCTCGAAAGTTCCCATGAGCCCTGATGACGAAGATTTATTTGGCTGCAGGTCAAGCTGCCTCAGAGGTCATTCAGGACAAGGTCCTTCGTCACCTGCATCAGAATGGTTCTAAGCTAAGATAATTGGTCCGAACATAGCTCGATGATCCAGGAATGACATCTGTGGCATGACCAGGCGTCTATGCTTACCGAAGAATGCACAATGATACAAGCCAACATGCTCTCTACCAGAGTTGCAGGGATCTCACTGCCTCCACATATTTCAGACAAGGTGCATGTTGTAGGGCAGATGTGGCCAAGTGGATAAGGAGACGGACGGCAGATCAGAGTTGTTGGTTTGATCCCCAGCTCGAGTCAAAGTTGGGGTGAGTATTGAAAGGACACCCCCACTTGTGGGACCCATGACTGGGATAGTCTTAAGCAAGTTCCTTTTCTGTCTTCTACATCCACAAGCAAATTAGCCAACTTTCTGATCATGCTTGATTTGGCACATATGCTGGCAGCGTGGTAACACCTAATAAATAAAAAAAAATTATTTTCATTGCACTTTTACACACTGGGAGGTGTTGAGTCTCCTGCAAAAAAATTAGAAACACATAAGCATAGAACCACAAAACAACCTGCAACATACCACAGTGGTTTATTTATTGCGATCTGTCTAGCGGATTGAGGAATTTCCAGATGAATCTTTTTTGCTGTGCAGAGGATGGTGGTTTCCTGGATAAGCAGTTGTACCACAAGTGACAGTGATGTGAGAAATTGTCTGTGGTAACATTTCTGCCCTCCTTCAGGGGAATGGTTCCAATAGCCTCATCACTAAAATTTTAGACAGTCTCACCACACTGGGCCAAGATAAGGGATGACTTTGCAAATGTACTTGGATTTCAAATCACAAGCCACCCGTAACTTGATCCCAAACTTGTCAGGTTTGGTTGCAATATATTGCAAGAAACAGCAGCGAGTCTTTAATGGGAAAAGCTGTTCATCAACGGTGATATGTCGACCAGGGGTTTAGGACGTGATACAGTTGCAGGTGGACCAGTCATCAAAGCAGGAAACTATTTCAAGCCATAGTTTTAATGGTCTGTGGGTTTTCCAGGTTTGATGACCAGCAGTCTTGTAGTGATTGAACCTTGGTAAGCCCCGGTTAGTTGGCAGTTGCAATAAATGCCATTAGTTCAGGGAGGGTCATGAACCAATCAAAAAGCTGTGAAGCATGTCAAGAGTGATGAAACACAGAAAGCTCTGAAGGTGGTCTTAGCCATTGACCCTCCATTTGCGGCCAACAGATATTGGGCTGTAAAGGAGACAGGTTCCTGTTCCTGTTCAGACCTGTTTCTAACGGCACACTGTGCCATCAATCATTGTCTCTGTCAAGTCAGTTCCCAAACAAGCTCTTTTTTTTGGTTGAGGAGTAGTCTCATTTGCAGCGTAAACAAACTCAAATTGTGGGAAGTTCAAATGATCTAAAAAATGTATGCATAGGTACTAATAATAATTTCCTTCTCTGTATTAGAATAACGTGTGAAGTATCTTATTAAATAAAAAGATTCAACTAAAGCAGAAAAATATCTTGCACTTCTGATCTCAGTGAATGTCACAAACAAAAATGTAGAAAAGACAGAATTTCTGTCACTCTACTCACAGTTTCCACTTTCTTGTTGAAATGAAACCTAACCTGAAGACCGCTCAGACAGATCAGAGTGCAAGTCCGACCAAACATCTGTGTCTCCTTCATCCTTAGTAAAAGGGTATACTTCCCTCAAGACAAGATAATTTCCAAGGCCTGCCCTTTGGTCAGTTGTCTCTGCATTTTTGTTCACAAACAAACAAGCAACCAGCAACCCACTTCCTTCAGGATTCCTCAGGTAATGAGCACAGGTACAAATGAAAATAGGTCAACGATAACCAGAAGAGTAGCCAGCATGCAGCCTTTTGGCTAAAGGAGGTCCAGAAAAGTCAGGGAATTTTAGATCTAGTTGTTGTCTGTGATGGTCAAGTGTAATTCAGGTCAAGCCCAATGTTCCCTCCTTCTTGCTGTACTGTGGTGATGGGGATGAAGAAGATTTCGGAACGTATTTTTTCGAATTGGGCAGTTTTTGATGTTGCTGACTTCATAAATAGCAACATAATCAATGTGTGATTAAACAGGCTTCAGGGAGCAGCATGTGTGAGCTGTTGTTTCTGTGTCCCTGCTCGTGCTTCGTCTAGCTGTCAATGTTCCCATTCTTCTTTTACTCACCCTCATGAAGCTTCTGAAACAGCACTTGTTTCTGCTTATGTTCTGTCATAACGCTGTCTCATTTTGTGTTTGTTTTCCTCTGTCAGTGAGGGATGCCGTCGTGAAAACCCTGTGAAGAATGTTGGATGTCGCAAGTATGCCTTTAACTGCCTGCAGCTCAAAGCCTTGCCCAGATATTACAAACCACCAGATGGCACTTACGGGAAAGTTAATACTTGATTAAACTGTACAAATATTAAGAGCAAAGAGCATTTGTAAAGTATTCACAGTGCTGTACATTTTCAAGTGAAATTCATTCCTCAAATGTCTGCACACAATATCTCATGTTAATTACATACAAAAAGTGGTTCAGAGAGTTTTGCTCAATTAAATTAAACACTTACATAATTATTCACTTTGCCTTGCCAGGAAGCGCAAATTTTATCCAGTGTAAGTTTGTTACAAGGTAAATCCTAAGAAGTGCTCAGAGAGGAGGCTCCTGTATAATCAGTGTTAATAAGCCCCCTTTCATAGTGAAGTCAAAACACTTCCGGAAAAGTCGTGGAAACGCACTTCTGTTCAGCTTGTGGCTGCTGGATAAGGGTGGGAATGTAAACCGAATGGGATGCAAACTTTTAAATCATAATCCTTTTGTATTTGTCGGTTCTTAACTTCTTATATTTGTATCGTTTTGTTATATAATCAATCGAGCATTCTTTATTAAATTGCAGAAAATTATGTTTTTACTTTTATTAAAGTTATGTTAACACTCTTATATTAATGCAACGTTATCACGCAGTTCTTGCAGAAGTTATGTTCTTTCTAAATATCCACATTTAAGCAGCGTATTAATAACTTACTGTTTATATGCCGATGAAATAAAGTATTATTTTTCTCCTTTCTTCATCTTTCAACAAATTACGTAACGGCGCAGTCAGCTTGGGGTGCAACTGCTGTGTTCCTCGTTGTTCCAAAAACAGGCACATCATAATTTTTTAATACATTTATCTAACAAAACATCCCATAGCTAGCATCCCATATACAAAAACATGATTGTTTGTTGTCTGTTTAACTGTATTATAAAGAGAAATTAACGTTAGCTTTATGCTAACTATTATGCTAACATAACTTCGTTACACAATTAAACAGGTCCTGCTCATGGAAGAATTTATATCCCTAGTCAAGCTTAGTGCGTTCTGTGTAGGACAGTTCATCAACAAAACATATTTTGGGAAGGTGTGCAAGAGACGGCGTGATACACACCTTTTACTTAAAGCAGAAGTCGCGTGATGTCATGTGAAAAGGGCCTATTGTTTTCGAGGAATGAGAATTTTTCATACATGCAAGAGGAGTTTGTTTTGTAAAGTCTAGTTCATGTGTTTCAGATTGGGACTGGAAAAGAGTAGTCGAGGGTTCTCAGTATACGGATGAAAGTGGTTTTGTTATGACATTGGCCATCAATCTCATTGGGGGGGGTCATTTTGAGGTGTTGTATATAGAAATGTGAGGAAAATTTAATTGTGTCTGCTTTTAAATAATAATGTGTGAAAACAGCACTGTGAATATTTTGCCACCTTCTATGTGTAGATGTTGTAGCTTTGGAAATCTAGTCAAACCTTACGTTGGATTGATGGTTAGCATTTTGAATTTGTATTCAAAATGTTTAAGGTATAGATCACATGAGTATTACATAAGTTACTCTTGCTCAGGTGAAGTAAAACCTTACCCTTTGTAGAAAATAGCCCTTACAATTGACTTATTTCCATATAACTTCCATGTGGTCCAAGCTAAGTCAGAATGTTAATGAGATGTGTTCCATTCTCTACCAGGATTGCCTCAAACATTTCTTTTCAAATGCACCCATCAAACCCTGGGTTTAGGCGTAGGGTAGTTGTGGAGTTGACAGTTTTATCTTTATGCTTTTCTCTATGTATTTCTTATGTTTCTTCATTTTTAATCATTATGTTTTTATGTCGTTTGTTTTTTATGTTTAAATTAGATCTGTTTTCAAATTGCTCTCTCTGGGCATTGTGTTCTACATGTGCTGGATACCTTTTATGTAAAGCATTTTGAATCATTACTGTGTATAAAATGTGCTATACAAATAAACTTGCCTTGCCTTGCCTAGTGTATGAGGGTAAATATGAAGGTCAGCAGAACCTTTTGATATTCTCACACTACTTTAGAAAATTCTTGTAAAACTGAAACCTGAATTTATAACACTTTTTTTATGCTAAAGGTAGTTAATGTTAATGTTCAAATCACTCCTATCATTCTCTTTCAGTTGTTATTGGAGACGTATATTGGAGAATTGACTGATGGGAACAATCTCCTGGGAGAGTGAGAGTCCGTCATTTTAAAGGGCCAAGGATGCACTTATCAGGTGTAGATTAGCAATCAGCTGGGTTTCTAAACTCAGTGAAGCTTACCCTCATATTCTCTTTTGCTCTGAGCGAACCGAGTGTGTGTCTTTCTACTTCGATTCTTTAAAAGCATTAAATATTAGTCAGTTACCTTGCCTTGCATTCCGGTGCAGCATTTCTAGCCCAGATAGTGAAGCCACCGTACCGCAGCACCTCTAATCTTTCAGTAAGCTTGTTTCAGTGTTGTTTTGGCAGCTTTTCTTCTCATTCTATCCATATTTCAGGACACAATGACCAAAGTCTGTTAAAAATCCTGGCTGCAAGGCATTTATCTCAGCGAAAGACGGTCACAAGAAATAGAGTTTGGGCATCAAACCCGCCTGCGTTGCTTTCGTATGCCATCAGTGCTCCACTGTAAGCTGGGCCGAAGCACACCTGGGCCTTGCTGGCCGCCCACACGACGGTGTCCTCTCGACAAGTAATTAACCTGAAAACCTGGGGCAAATGGCAAGACTCAGTGATTTCACCTGGGCTTCTGCATATGAGACCACTTCAGCTATGGCTTAGTTCTTGGGTTCCTAGTTCAGCATGGGGCGTTGAGGAGATCTTCGGCTTGACAGAACGTTGTCTCCTTCACCTGATAGTATGAAGGTCTGTGTCCTTCCTACGTTCAGGCACAAGGTCGTGACCCCGGATGCCTCCCTGACAGGATAGGGCACCTTGTGCAGTAGCCAATGGGAGTCTGGGTCCTGGACCAGTCGTGTATCTCCTTGGCATATCAACCGCCTAGAGTTACTGATCCTTTCGTCCGCTCCTTTTAGGTCATCATGTGGTTGTCAGGACTGACAGCACAGTGGTTGTAGCGTACATCACCTAACAGAGCAATGTTTACTCCGGTCATCTGCACTTTCTCGCCCAATGATTTCAGGCTTTAGGCACAGCTTTAGGCCATGGCCAGATCACTGGGCTCTTCACATATTGCATATCCGGCCACAGGGGACCCCCAATCTCTACCTACCTAAAGCGTTAGCACCCCTTATGAGGTCTTGCTACTTGGGTTTGTTTGTTTGCTACCACCAGGAAGACCCTAGGACATTCCCCATTAATGTCTTGCTGATCTTTCTCTAGGAGTGGTTCTCTTCATCCCTAAACTTTCTCAATGCACCTTCGGTTTGAAGGAAAATCAATTGGAGCCATGATCTGACAGTGAGATTTGTCAGGGGTGCTAGAAACCTAAGGTCCTCTAGATCCCCTTCTGTACCCTCTTGGGACTTATCGGGGCTGTGCATGTCACCCTTTGAGCGCTCATGCTTTGCCCTGGCTTCTCTCAATAGGGCAGAAATATTCATCAACTGTCTGTTGACAAGTACTGCCTGAAATTTGGGCCAGCTAATCACATACAACTGCACAATGATACGTGCAGCATTGGCCCTTTAAAATGGGCCAATGGGTCACTCTTCCAGGGATCCTTCCCATCAGTCGGTTCTTTGACCTACATCTCTGTTCCCTCCTTCAGGGAACGGGGGTTATACAAGTAACCTAGACATTATTGCTGCTGATTACCAATACTTGTGAGAACATTGTTTGCCATTTAAAAGAACAAGAAGATTCAGTGTTTTGGAATGACCTCAAATCACGATTTGTGTATTTTCTTTTCATGGATAAAATTGCATTTTATGTTCTTATGAATGGTATATGTGTTCTGACTAATAAATCCAGTCAAGTCAAAAGGTTTTTATATGGCACTTCTAAGCAAATGTTTAAAAGCAGTTTCACAGAAGGACAGAGGATAATTTGGTTACAGGCAAGTGTGTCTCATATATCTATATAGTGCACACTGATTCAAGTTTATTGGCTCAAGTTTATTTTCATGTGGTTCTGGATGGTTCGAGTTTCCACTAAAAAACTAGGCAGGACCATGTGATTGACAACTACACAGAACAGCACTGACTTACCGCTGGGGATCAACCGGTGCCTATCTTCAGCGCGCACTGGGCGAGAGGCGGGGGTACACCCTGGACTGGTCGCCAGTCCATTGCAGGACAACATTCACTCACACATTCACACTTAAGGGGAATTTAGATTGTTCATTTTACCAAACCGCATGTTTTGAGGATTTGGGGGGAAACTGGAATACCTGGAGGAAACCCACGCAAGCACAGGGAGAACATGCAAACTCCTTCCAGGAAGGTCACAGACCACTGGTTGGTCACTTGAACCAACAACCTTCTAAGTGGAAGGCCACAGTGCTACCCACTGCACCACCGTGCCGCCCATAATTTACATTAATTTTTGTGAAACGAGTTGTGAGCATGTTTAGTGGTGACCCAGATGTAAACTCTATAAATAATTCAAAAAACTTACTATACATGATGTCATGTAACTGTGTCATGACATCAGTGTTCTTGCAGGCTGTGCAAAATATACTTAGCAGCAGGTTAGAGCTCAGTGTTTTTCTCTCTGTTTGTTTCCGGATATTATGTGAGAGGGCATTTTTTTTTAACAACTGTCCATTAAGGGGTTTTACTGGACATATCTGGAGGGGAAGCATGTGTTTGGGGACACTTGGAGACCTCCAGGCACATATGATGACATGTTTGTATTTTTACTAAAGTCCTTTTATCTCTTATTCTAGAAAGAAAGAGTAGAATAAACACTTTTTTTGACATTTCACACAGCTAAACGTGTGCTTCTTAAACATTTGGTGAAAATGGTTTCGGTGCTAATTTAAGCAGTTAAAACAGACCAAGAACACTAAAGTAAGGGGTGGGGGTTCGTCATTTCAATCAAATGCATAAAAATGAAACAAAACCTGCCCTTTTCTGAGAGCTCGTGAGCGCCCATTGCGGAGATCTCTCGTTCTCTCGCGTGCGCACTCGCGCACTCTTTTTTGCGCACATTCTCGTGCGCACTTTCTCTCTCTCTCTCTCTCTCTCTCTCTTGCTCTCAGGTTCGCCACACCTGTCCCTTGTCAGTTTCTGATTGGGACATGGTTAAAAGACGCCAATGAGAAGAGGAGGGAGAGCCGGTGCGGACAGCAGAGAGTGGGAAACCCTCATGCAAAATGGCGGAAAGCAGCGACAACACGGCAGATGAAGATGGAAGAAATGCTCCTGGAAAACCAAAGAAAGCGATCAGCAGAAAAGCTAGCGCGAATTGGGAAGAAAATCAATATAAAAAAACTGGGACGAAAGTGGAGAGGATATGGAGGAAGGAAATGATGAATTAGATGCTAGAATGAGCAAAAAGGAGTATTCTTGAAAGAGAAAATATTCAAACCTAACATCAGATTCGCAGTCAGTGCAAACAAACAGTGCAGACAGTGATACGACAATTAAAAAACAGGAAGAGATGCAATTCAAAGTTTTCAGAAAACTAAACCAAGAGGGAGCATTATTTGCAAAGTGGAACCCAAAAAGGTTAACAAAAATTATTTACAAAATAATAGGAGAAGAGAAATGAGAATCTTGAGAGGTGGACAAATGCTAGAAGTAAGTAGCAACAAAGAGCAACAAGACAAAGCTAGCAAAATTAAAAAAAAAATAAATAAATAACATAAAAGGAGGAAAGATAAATATTGCAAAAAGACTAAAAACAACCCAAAATGGAGAAAGATGCGACAGCCTATCTGTTATGCTACAGTTTGACCAGGAAACACTGATATCCAAGGTATTCCTTGTTTTTTCAGCTACCAAGTGAATCCATACATCCCACCACCGCTCCGATGTTTCAAATGCCAGAAACTTGGACATATTGCAAACAACTGTAGAGGCAAGATTAAATGTGGAAGGTGTGCTGGAGACCAAGAATATGGCAAATGCAAAAAAGATGCAGAAATAAAGTGTGTTAATTGTGGAGGAAATCACAGTGCAGCATATAGCGGTTGTGAAGCAAGCAGAACAGCAGAAAACGTATGATAAAAACAACAAAAGGTATTACATATGCAGAAGCAATAAAACAGGTAAATGAGACGACAAAAACAGTGATAAAAAAGAAAACCAAAATACCCCACAAGGAAATGAGAGCAAAGTCACACTATATTTAAAAAAGAAAGAATGTATACTTTTCATGGTAGAGGTAATAAATTGTGCTGCTCAGACAAACAAAAGAACGGAAAAAAGAGATCAATTGGAAAGAGGTGAGGGAAAAATTGGGTGAAGAAAATGAAGGACAAGCAGGAGGAGGAAGTAAACAATGACAGTAAAAATTATTCAATGGAATGCCAGAAGCCTCATTACAAACGTATTAGAATTTAAACATTTTTTTACAAAAACAAAAAAATTAACCAAAAATAATATGTATACAAGAAACATGGCTTAAACCTAAATTAAACTACCATTAAGGGATATATAATAATAAGTAAAGAGGGAAATTGAGGGGGAATACTAAAAGGCATAGTGGAAATTCATGAAAAACACGAATCAACGATCATCCAAGTATGGATAAATGGAGTAGGAATTAACATTATAAACTATTATTATCCAGGAAAACAAATAAACAAAAAAAAAATTAAACGAAATTAGCAGACTAGCAAAAGGAAAACAATATGGTGTTGAGATTTTAATGCACACAGCACACTTTGGGGTAGTAAAAAAACAAATAAAGATGGTGAAATTTTAGAAGAATTTATAGAAGAAAAACAAATTATATGTTTAAATAATGGAAAAGGAAGATTATAGTCCTTCTAAGATTGCCAATCACATCAAGACTTAAAGAACATGATGTGCATGCTTTTACTGTTCTGTTATTAGACTTTTCAAGTTAAGATGTAACATGTGCTAAAAAAAAGTGAGAGTGCAAAGAAAAAACAGATTAAGATTGTACTTTATTACTCAAACAAACGAAATCTAATACAGTTATACACTCTCTAAGATGACTTACTTGCCAATAAGAACAGTAATCTTGATGCTCTGTGAGCCTCTTGAACTGTTAACTGGACGGCAGTTCCCTGCCCCACAAGATCCTTTGCAGCTGGAGCCGGTCCAACCCCTGTCACACAGGGTGTATTATGAAAAGCTTGCACCATTAGTAGCCTTGTTTCAGGATATATCCTCCACGGCTACTCCCACAACGGATCCGCCCATGTCTCCAGCCAATCACGCCTGGGGCTGGGTACGGTCGAGAGTTTACAAGCGCAAATGGAAGGAACCTCGCTGGTCAGCTCTACTGAAGGTAACTGCATGCACCTCGCACTGTATTTGTATTACAGGGAAGGGTGATACCTGGTATCACCTGAGCCAGTGCTGTCCAGCTGACCCTCCATCAAGATCCCTGGAGGACACTAGAGTGGACCTTGCTTCGAAGGTCCAAGAGAGGGACAGTACACAGAGTTTGAAAGGTGATACACAAACACATACACATATAACCAAAGTAAAAATTTAAAAGATAAAATATAAAAAGATAAAAATTTTCATCCACCAGTACAAGCATTGCAAATTGTCCTTAAGACAGGAGATCTGTTTTCGGCTCCTTCAGGAGAGCCGGTAGCACACTGCGTAAGTGCAGACTGTGCCTTTGGGGCAGGCATAGCCAAGAAATTCAGAGAATGTTACGGAGTTGAAAAAGTAAGAGCACAAGGAAAAGTAAATGGAGAATGAAACAGACAGGATTGTCTTTCACTTAGTCACAAAAACACTTGGCAGAGATCTCCCTATGTATCAAGATTTTGAAAGTAGCTTGACCTGCATGCGAAGGTGGTGTGACGAACTAAACATTGCAAAATTATCCATACCCCGGCTGGGATGTGGATTGAACAAACTGGATTACTACAAAGTACTTCAGATCATTGAGCAAACCTTTAAAGACTCTGTTATAACCATTTCCATGTACACTTTGGAGTAAAATTTTATGATTCATTTACTTTGAGTGTCTTGAGTGTTGTATGCTTACAAGTTTTCTTACAGGTTTTTGTGAAATTTTTTAATTTGTGCGTACGATTTTTGCTCACAGGATTTTTAACCACTTTTTAACATCTACTTCCGCTTATAGGTTTTTACTGGCAGAGTATCCTCGTATTTTACAATACTTTTGTGATAACGCATATGTATTTCTTCTTATACTAATTCTTCTTATTTACATTTTTTGAATTTGCCATACTGTATGTCTCATTTTTTACATTTTTAAATCTGTTATATTTTATATCTTTTTTTTTTGCTTGAAGCTTTTCGTAGATTTTTTCAGTATTAGTTTCTGAATTTGTAAGTGTTAATTGATTTTTAAGACAAGTGGGTATCCAGAAGAAAGATGACCTAAAGAGATCTTGATAATAACTATAATTGAAGAAACTACTACCACAGTAGTAACCGAAGAGACCGAAGTGTGGATCCCAACAGATAGAAAACCAGTACCAGTAATGAACCATTATAGAGCAAAGGGGGGCCAGGTCAGAATCCAATTATGGGAAAACTGGAAAGTGTTAATTTTCATAGTTGGTATGCGAGGCTGAGCAAGCCAGGGGGCAAAAGGAAAACAGAGAGAAAAAAAAATGAAACTCTGGTAAGATCCAAAAGGGATGTGGGACAATTGGGAACAAAATAAGATAAGTGCTTAAAGGAATTTGGGGGAATAAAGTTCAACTATGTTAAGGGCTCGACCACATTATTCACCTTCGACCTATGACCAAAAGAGTAGAACAAAGAGAGACGCAGGAACTTTTGACTTGACCCTGAATTCTCCTGAAGTTAGCAGATCAAATAAAAGCAGGTTTCGAGAATGTTCCCATTCTTGCGGCACTCTTCCCAGTAACTCCAAATAAAAATGTTGACAGGATAAATTATGTTCATTATAATGTTATGAGATTATCCAGTGTGACGGGGATTGTGGAAAAGAGGTGAAGAGACGAGTGCAGGCAGGTTGGAGTGGGTGGAGAAAAGTGTCGGGGGTATTGTGTGACAAAAGAGTGTCAGCTAGAATCAAAGGAAAAGTGTACAGAACAGTAGTGAGACCAGCTATGATGTATGGGTTGGAGACTGTAGCAGTGAAGAAGAGACAAGAGGCAGAGATGGAAGTAGCAGAGATGAGGATGTTGAGGTTCAGTTTAGGAGTGACGAGGATGGACAAGATTAGGAACGAGCACATCAGAGGGACAGCTCAGGTTGGTTGTTTTGGAGACAAAGTCAGAGAGGCCAGGTTCAGATGGTTTGGACATGTGCAGAGGAGGGATAGTGGTTATACTGGTAGAAGGATGTTGGAGATGGAGATGCCAGGCAAGAGGTCAAGAGGAAGGCCAAAGACGAGATATATGGATGTACTGAAAGAGGACATGAAGGTAGTTGGTGCAAGAGTAGAGGATACTGAGGACAGAGTTAGGTGGAAAAGGATGATTCGCTGTGGCGACCCCTAAACTGGGAACAAGCCGAAAGGAAAAGAAGAAGATAATGTTATGAGATTAGCTAATTTAACTAGAGATGCCATAGGGACTTGCAGAACAGTTTGCCCCGACTTCCCTGATGGCTATCCAGAGTAGGATGGCATTGGATATGCTCCTCACAGAAAAAGGAGGAGTATGTGCAATGATCAAAGGTTATTGTCGTTCATTCCCAATAACACTGCCCAGGATGGATCTGTAACACGAGCATTAGAGGGACTAAAAGTCCTGTCCAAAACAATGGCAGAGCAATCTGGTGTCAACAACCCCTTAGATGACTGGCTGACAAACATATTTAGCAAATATAAAGTGATGATTACCTCAATTCTAATTTCTATCGCTACCTTTATAGCTATAATAGTGACCTGTGGATGTTGTTGTATCCCATGCATAAGATCATTGTATAACAGGGTGATGGTAGCTGCAATAGAGAAAAAAGGATGATAAACCACCCCCTACACAATGCCCTTACTGCTGTCCAGCGAAGTGGAAGAAGAAGAGGAGTGTGAAATGTGAATGCTATCTAAATTTATTTTGTCCTAATTTAAAAATTATTTCTTTAACGATGAATGAGAGCATAAACAGATGTGTTTTAGATTCATAATTTCATTTTTAACCCTTTAAGACCTGCCATAGAACAATTCCGCCAGAGTGTATCTTTGTATTTTCACATGCTGTGCCATCATTCTTTTGAGTATTTTCATATGCCATACATCAATGCAATCCTAACACTCCCAATTTGAAGGCTATGGTTGCAGGAAATCCATAATAACTAAGTAAATAGGTCAAAAGTGCAAAAAATTAACAAAAAAAAAAAAATCGTTTTTTTAAAAAACATATTTTATTAAATACAGAAATGTGACAAATGTAAACCTCAAACTTGTCAATGTAAAAAACTTGGATAAAACACTTTAAAACCACACAAAATTGATTTGGACTGTGTACATCAATTCGTTTGTGAGATACACTCATTTTTATAAACAGTGCGTTGTGAAGTCAAACTGGCATATATTGCATTTAAGAACAATATTGATTGAACAGCTAAACAAAGACCATGTAAAATATTAAAATACACTACTCTAAAGTCTGCACTTTATCAGAACTGAAAATGCAGAAAGGCTGTGTTAAGACTTGTAACAGTTCATGTCCATAATAATGCAGAGTAGCAGTTGGCAGGCCTCATACGCGAGTGGAGTGCATTTGTATTTGTGGGGTCAAACAAGTAATATTTTGCTTTTGAGAGCAATACTTTTGAGATGGAACAATTCTTTGGTTAAAAAAAATGAATGGATAACTAATTGGCACAGATGACTCTGAGGTGCAGGGTGGCTCTGAGGGCTCTGCTGGCCCTCTAACATCTTCAGCACTACGAAAAAGAAAATAAGTAAATTAGATGTTTTGGCACAAAAGCAATATAGACATGACAAGAGAAAATGGTGCAACATGTTCTCAGGCTCATTCTGTGTTTGTTTTATTTATTCTATAAATCAAAAACAAAGCATATTTCATGAATATATAGGTTAGATGTTTTTGGCACAAAACCAATATAGGACAGATAACAGTAACGTTACATGACGCGACACGCACTCATGTTTATTTTATGTTTGTTTCATTTATTCTCTAACTCAAAAGCAAAGAATATTTGATGAATATGCATTTACATGTCCTGGATCGGATCTATTCCTTCAAGAAAGTCAGCTTCGTCCTCACTAGAAACTGAATCCGGAGCAGACGAGCAGTCGGACAGTTCTTCTTCATCAGACGCGAATAGTAGCTCCAAAACCTCAGCATCCGTGAACTTTTTTTTCTCTTTGCCTGTTGTGTAGACGTAACGTTACGCCCGCGGGTGTGTGTTTGGGGATGCATTTATAAATGTGCATTATGTGTATGAATGGAAGAGAAATGACGAAGCAACAGGTTGCAATGATAAAACGTGACGAAGAAGAGTAGAACGCACCTGAGTAGTATGTACATCATTCATTTCAAATGTCACGCCTTGTGACGTCACCACACGCGACATACCTTGGGGGTCATAGTGCACAGAACGTGATTACGTCTATGAGTCATAAATAGCAACTGCCAGCCCCCGCAAATCTATAGAACATGTGTGCAAAGACGTGAAAAGCATTTTAGAATTTTTTACGAATATTATGCGCTTTGTGCAGACACAATAAAGGGTAAAAACAACGCAACAGAAGCATATTTTAGGCTTGATCTGAATGTGTAACGTCTCTGATTTTGATCTCTGTGTGCAAGGTGGACCTGGAATGGAGAAGAGTAAGTGTGTGATTCAAAGAGAAAAGTACGAATGCATTATATTGATTAATATATGAATGGTCATAATGATGAATGAATGTTTGAAAAAACGAAAGCTTACTTTATCATAATTACTTATGTCTGTTGTTTGCTGGCTCTTTCAGAACAAGCATTCCTAATATTCCTTCTGTTCCCACTATTGAGATTTTAAAAAGAGCCTTTGACCTGAGAGGATGCTCCAATGATCAATCCTTTCGACATCCACCATCCAACTGTTCATCTTAAACTGCATTTTATTTTATACTGCTTTATAACAATGTGTTGATCTTGTCTTTATTTTTCTATTTTTATAAATTTTTACTGCTTTATATCAGAGTGTTACTCTTATCTTTATCTTGTTTCTATTTTTATATTTTTTTACTGCTTTATACCAGTGTGTTACTCTTGTCTTTATTTTAGAAAAAAAAATCTTTACTTATGTTTTCTGTAAAAAAAAAAAACACCAAATAATCTTATTATTAGTCTTTTGATTTTTGACATACATAATATGCAGTTATTACTTTGCTAATGCTTTATTTTCTTACTTCGAGGATGGCCCTTGCTGAAGTGAATCCACACATTCTTGGCGTTGCGGAAGAAGTCAATCAATCAATCAATCAATCAATCAATCTTTATTTATATAGCCCTTTACAACACCAGTGGTGCCCAAAGTGCTTTCCAATTAAAAACAGAAAAACCATAATACTAAAAACAGAATATTGTACAGAATAAAACAATGTAAAGTAAAAACAGTAAAACATAGTGCAAACGTGTCACAAACTACTAAGTATTAAAAGCCATTTTGAACAAATGTGTTTTGAGCCTAGATTTAAAAAGGTTCAAATCAGTGATGTTACGTATGTCAAATGGTAAATTGTTCCACAGTCTGGGACCAGCCACAGAGAAAGCTCGATCGCCCCGGTGTTTGAGCCTGGCTCGGGGTACTTTCAAAAGAAGTTGGTTATTTGACCGTAAAGTGCGGCTTGATGTGCGAAAAAATAAAAACTCGGTCAAATAACAAGGTGCTAATCCATTAAGAGCTTTAAAAACAAAAAGTAAAATTTTAAAATCAATTCTAAAAGAAACTGGAAGCCAATGAAGTGTAAAAAGGACTGGGGTGATGCGCTGACGTCTGGGTGTGTTGGTTAAAAAGCGAGCAGCAGCATTCTGCACAAGCTGAAGGCGACTGACAGCAGTTTGAGAAACACCGACATAAAGTGCGTTGCAATAGTCTATTCTAGAGCTAATAAAAGCATGAATAGTCCTTTCAAGGTCGGTTCGATTTAAAAAAGGCTTTACTTTAGATAAAAGGCGTAACTGATAAAAACTAGCTCTCACAACACTGTCAATCTGTTTATCGAATTTGAAGTTGTTGTCAAAAATAACAAGGTTCCTGACTGTCGATTTTAATTTTGATGACATCCAATCAAAATCAGAAGATGGAGAATCACCAAATAAAATGTATTCTGTTTTGCCTTCATTCAAATGAAGGAAGTTTTGTCCTAACCACCACTTTACGTCTCTGATGCAGTCAGTTAATGACTGAAGAGCATTCTTTTTATCAGGAAACACAGGTAAGTAAATCTGTAGATCATCTGCATAGCAGTGAAAGGCAAGATTGTGCTTCGCTATAACTGACCCCAGTGGCAACATATACAAAGAAAATAAAACAGGGCCTAAGATAGAGCCCTGAGGCACTCCACAAAACAGCGGGGCGACAGAGGAGGAGAACTCACCGATGTTTACAGAAAAGCTCCTATTAGTCAAGTACGACTCAAACCATTTCAGTGCAGTTCCTGTTATGCCAACATAGTTTTTCAGGCGAGACAGCAAAATTGAATGGTCGACTATGTCAAATGCCGCGGTTAGGTCAAGCAAAACCAAAACAATGGGGCGTTTAGCATCAACTGACAAGGCAATATCATTGTGTACTTTAAGCAGAGCAGATTCTGTGCTATGCCGAGATCTAAACCCAGACTGGAATTTCTCTAAAACAGCACTGCTGTCTAGAAACAACTGCAACTGCATTAAAACAACTTTTTCAAGAACCTTAGAAATAAAAGGCAGATTAGAAACTGGTCTAAAATTTTACAAAACACTGACATCAAGCTGTGGTTTTTTGAGAAGAGGTCTCACTATGGCATGTTTAAGAGAGTCAGGAACACAACCTGAGCTCAGACAAGTGTTAATAAAAACCTGAAGGGAGGGACCTACAGTATTAACCACCTCCTTCAATAACCTAGTGGGGAAGATATCTAGAGGACAGTTTGTAGTTTTCAATTTCTTAACCACTTCAGTGCGAGAAGAGAGAGAGACTGGTTCAAAATGACTAAACACTGAAGAGTGTACGTCATTATCAGGCTGGACAGGCCCAATGGTGACCCTGGTCGATTGTCTCACAGATACAACTTTATCAACAAAAAAGTGTAAAAAGTCCTCACAGGTGGAAACAGAGACATCAGTTGTAGTTGAGGAGTGTGGATTCACAACAGAATGAATTGTGTTAAACAACACACGAGGGCAATGTCCATTACTGCAAATAATATCTGACAGATATTTGCATTTTGCCTCTTTCATAGCTTGCTGATAGTGAGCTAAGCTGTCCCTCAGAATGCCAAGTGATACATGTAGTTTGTCCTTCTTCCACCGCCGCTCTGCCTGCCTACAGCGCTGTCGGAGGGCCCGGGTGGTATCATTTATCCAAGGTTCAGACCTGGGCTTAGGAGACCTGCGTGTAAAAGGAGCAATAGTGTCCAAAATCCCAGTGCAGGTTGAATAAAAAGAACATAAAAAACCATCCGGGCATTTTGCAAGAGCAGTTCCATCAATTGTAAGAAATTCTGATTCCTCAAAAGCTGCAGCAAACTCCAGAGCTGTTGAAGAGGTGATAATACGGCGACAAGAGGCAGGTGCAGTGGGCTTGCAGACAGATGCAGGGGCCATAACTTCAAAAATAATGGGAGTGTTATCGGTTTTGTGGAAGAGGACTGTCGGGTGGAAGATGGACTCATCATGGACCGGGGTGGTTGGTTGATAAGCCGTGGGTTATTCTGGGATGGGTGGGGTTGTATTGTTCCTGTGGATGGTTTTTCGAATCCTGGTTTTGTGTAATTTTTAGGATTCACATCATTAAGGTGTCATGTATTTTTTGGATGATGTCATTTAGTTGCCTTTAAGAAAATGTATGCATCTGCTACTTAACTTTTGAATCTTACCAAATCTTGCGAAGGATTTTTTGAGGATTTATGACTAATTGATGTATTACTCATTTTATGGCTGTTTTTTTATATATATATTCGATTTGACATGTTTAGCTTTAAGGTTTAACTTCGTTGTGTGTGTGGCCTCTTTCAGAGGCCAAGAGAAGGATTAAATTTTTTATATTATTTACTATGCATGTAGAGAGGGATTTGTGGTACTATTCAATAATTAAAATATCCTTTCATTGTGGTATTATTCAGTAATATGCTTTTGTGAAAGAGATTGCCTGAGCAAGCCTCGTGGGATGCCATGAGATTTTTGTGTCATTTGCTGTAGTCATGGGATATCCTGCCACATGGGGTCATATGATTTTGGTATCATGGGTTTGAGACAGAAATTCTCTTGTTCTTTGGAAATTCCCTGTTTCAGAAAATGTATAAAACAGTCGCTCTGGATCCTTAAGTCAGAAGACCTCCACGGAATTCTCCAGCGCTGTTTTTGATGCTTTCGGTTTTGTTAAACCTGTTAATAAACTCTGGTCTGTCGGCATCTATCTCCTAAAATCATTTTGAACACGCATTGGACCCTCGAAAGTCCAACACTCTGTAAAAGCATTTTAAATTGGTGCTAACCGTATGTTTTGTATCAAACAAAAAAAATATTAATTGCATAGTCTACAAAAGTGGATGCTATGCTAACAGTGTTAAGAGTTTAGAAATGGTCATAGTAAAATATAAACGATTCTGGACTTCAAAACATTTCAAATTATTTTTACACTTTTTATACATTTGTGTTTTTCAATGGCATTTGAGCTGAAAGTCATGCATATGCAAATTCATGAAAAAAAAACTTTGAATAAACATTGGAAAGGTCTGGCCTGTGGTCGAGCGGACGATGACCCAGACATATGCGCCAGTTGCATCCCAAACCTGTCATTTCCCAGCCTTCCTTCCCCTTCTCTCTACCCACATCTGTCCTATCATTCGAAATAAGGGCAAAAATGGCCCAAAAAATAATCTTAAAAAATAAAATAATAAACATTGAAAAAGAGGCATTTGTAGTGAACTACGTGCAAATTTACACCACTGACCCACAATTTGTGTTCTGTGTAAACCACCAGGTCTGAGTGACATCTCTCCAAAAATACCCCCTTCTCAAATAAATCAATGTTTAATTTGGAGCAACCACAAAACCTTTGCCCTGCATGAACAGCCGCTGGCAGATGTTGAGAAACCCTCAGTCTTACGAACATTGGCTGTTTTTTCAAGACGTCGCATGATGATTGTTTTCTAGTATGTATACATTCAATTCTCTGCAAATGTCTGTCTAACAATGTGTTTTTCAACCAGTCTTGCTGGAACTTAAGTTAGAAAATCTAGAAAACTTTTGTATTTATTTGATTATTATTCGAGACACTGTAATGAGAAATGTTTTATATTGTCACTAAAGAATACAGAGCTTGATTTTTCTCTTTCTTTCTGGTGTTGGGCCTTGTGATTTTTTTCAATAAAGAATAAAGTGCTTTAGCACAAAAATACTGGTCTAGCTGTCTGTTGTTTTCCATTTTGTATTGGCGTCTGGCTAACTTACTTTTCTCTCCTGGCCAGTGTGATTTTCATCCTTTTGCCCATGAGTGGATCAGTGCCTTTGGCCAGGTGGATTCAGTCCCCTGGACATCCACTGGGCTATGGACCTTATTTAAACATCACATGGAATGAATGTGCTACAGCTGGATACAAAATCACACTTACTCTCATCCATGTAGATCTGGAGAAGAGTTTTAGATGTATAAATGATGCATTAAAGGTATGTATTTGTGCTCCTTTTTTATATAAGTGTAATTATGTTGACTTGTTATTGCTCCTAAACTTCTAATTTTATTTGCTTGCAAAGCCAACATATTGTTATTGCACTTAAACTTATTCTTCTTCTGTTTCTTCTGACAAAAATTCTACCTGCTAGCCCGTTCGAGCTACAGCCATGAAAACTACCACAGTCGTCCAAGCTGTTCTGACTCGAGTTGTTATGTCTTTTGGGAACGATTTGACCCATGGTTTCCCTAAAAATCGTGAAAGTCTCCCCAAAAATTGTCAAAATTTTTCTCCATTGGAGCCCTAGAGTAGTGATGACATCACCCCACTCTAAATTTGAGTAGTCTAAGTCTGTATCAACCTTTACATACACATCTAAATGGTAGAGATTTTTGTCCTCTTTCAGTTGGTACTGTTTTCATGTATAAAAAAAACTAGAGTTGTTCCGATTCCGATACCAGTATCGAAAATGCTCCCGATACCACAAAAAAATCTGGCATCGGTATCGGCGAGTATTTGAGTCCA
>SRMA01027033.1:150723-177047 GCA_007224835.1 Danionella cerebrum
CATTATGTGTATGAATGAAAGAGAAATGACGAAGCAATAGGTTGCAATGATAAAACGTGACGAAGAAGAGTAGAACGGACCTGAGTAGTATGTACATCATTCATTTCAAATGTCACGCCTTGTGACGTCACCACACGCGACATACCTTGGGGGTCATAGTGCACAGAACGTGATTACGTCTATGAGTCATAAATAGCAACTGCCAGCCCCCGCAAATCTATAGAACATGTGTGCAAAGACGTGAAAAGCATTTTAGAATTTTTTACGAATATTATGCGCTTTGTGCAGACACAATAAAGGGTAAAAACAACGCAACAGTAGCATATTTTAGGCTTGATCTGAATGTGTAACGTCTCTGATTTTGATCTCTGTGTGCAAGGTGGACCTGGAATGGAGAAGAGTAAGTGTGTGATTCAAAGAGAAAAGTACGAATGCATTATATTGATTAATATATGAATGGTCATAATGATGAATGAATGTTTGAAAAAACGAAAGCTTACTTTATCATAATTACTTATGTCTGTTGTTTGCTGGCTCTTTCAGAACAAGCATTCCTAATATTCCTTCTGTTCCCCACTATTGAGATTTTAAAAAGAGCCTTTGACCTGAGAGGATGCTCCAATGATCAATCCTTACGACATCCACCATCCAACTGTTCATCTTAAACTGCATTTTATTTTATACTGCTTTATAACAATGTGTTGATCTTGTCTTTATTTTTCTATTTTTATAAATTTTTACTGCTTTATATCAGAGTGTTACTCTTATCTTTATCTTGTTTCTATTTTTATATTTTTTTACTGCTTTATACCAGTGTGTTACTCTTGTCTTTATTTTACTTATGTTTTCTGTAAAAAAAAACACCAAATAATCTTATTATTAGTCTTTTGATTTTTGACATACATAATATGCAGTTATTACTTTGCTAATGCTTTATTTTCTTACTTCGAGGATGTCTCTTGCTGAAGTGAATCCACACCACTGTGCTACGCTGGACTGGGGGCGGGGCCCTTCGCAGGGCATGCAATGGCGCTCATCCCTGGATATCACCATGGCTTCACCACACCCCAAGAACTGATGTCGTTGAGCCTGCTGAGTGTTTCAAGCAGTCTGCCATCATGCTAACACTCCACTGTCATCTGGCTCACCTTTAGACGAACCGTTTGAGGTGCTCTAGGTTTAGAGCAATTGAGCAAACACCTGACTGTTGGCCTGCCGCTCAAGGGCCTTGAGACAGAAGTCTAAGCCCATGGTGACCCGTTTCACCAGCTTGATCATGTATTCCCATTGTTGTCAGCAATGTGGGGATAACACTTAGATTCCCTGTGCATGTGATCTGGCACAGGTAGAACTGTCAAAAGAACTACTCCTATGCAAATGTCAACTGGGCATGGGTAGAGTTTTAATCGTATGGATTCTTGCCGTTGCGAAAGAACTGTTATCGGTTTTGTGGAAGAGGACTGTCGGGTGGAAGATGGACTCATCATGGACCGGGGTGTTGGTTGATAAGCCGTGGGTTATTCTGGGATGGGTGGGGTTGTATTGTTCCTGTGGAGGGTTTTTCGAATCCTGGTTTTGTGAAATTTTTAGGATTCACATCATTAAGGTGTCATGTATTTTTTGGATGATGTCATTTAGTTGCCTTTAAGAAAATGTATGCATCTGCTACTTAACTTTTGAATCTTACCAAATCTTGCGAAGGATTTTTTGAGGATTTATGACTAATTGATGTATTACTCATTTTATGGCTGTTTTTTTATATATGTATTCGATTTGACATGTTTAGCTTTAAGGTTTAACTTCGTTGTGTGTGTGGCCTCTTTCAGAGGCCAAGAGAAGGATTAAATTTTTTATATTATTTACTATGCATGTAGAGAGGGATTTGTGGTACTATTCAATAATTAAAATATCCTTTCATTGTGGTATTATTCAGTAATATGCTTTTGTGAAAGAGATTGCCTGAGCAAGCCTCGTGGGACGCCATGAGATTTTTGTGTCATTTGCTGTAGTCATGGGATATCCTGCCACATGGTGTCATATGATTTTGGTATCATGGGTTTGAGACAGAAATTCTCTTGTTCTTTGGAAATTCCCTGTTTCAGAAAATGTATAAAACAGTCGCTCTGGATCCTTAAGTCAGAAGACCTCCACGGAATTCTCCAGCGCTGTTTTTGATGCTTTCGGTTTTGTTAAACCTGTTAATAAACTCTGGTCTGTCGGCATCTATCTCCTAAAATCATTTTGAACATGCATTGGACCCTCGAAAGTCCAACACTCTGTAAAAGCATTTTAAATTGGTGCTAACCGTATGTTTTGTATCAAACAAAAAAAATATTAATTGCATAGTCTACAAAAGTGGATGCTATGCTAACAGTGTTAAGAGTTTAGAAATGGTCATAGTAAAATATAAACGATTCTGGACTTCAAAACATTTCAAATTATTTTTACACTTTTTATACATTTGTGTTTTTCAGTGGCATTTGAGCTGAAAGTCATGCATATGCAAATTCATGAAAAAAAAACTTTGAATAAACATTGGAAAGGTCTGGCCTGTGGTCGAGCGGACGATGACCCAGACATATGCGCCAGTTGCATCCCAAACCTGTCATTTCCCAGCCTTCCTTCCCCCTCTCTCTAACCACATCTGTCCTATCATTCGAAATAAGGACAAAAATGGCCCAAAAAATAATATTAAAAAATAAAATAATAAACGTTGAAAAAGAGGCATTTGTAGTGAACTATGTGCAAATTTACACCACTGACCCACAATTTGTGTTCTGTGTAAACCACCAGGTCTGAGTGACATCCCTCCAAAAATACCCCCTTCTCAAATAAATCAATGTTTAATTTGGAGCAACCACAAAACCTTTGCCCTGCATGAACAGCCGCTGGCAGATGTTGAGAAACCCTCAGTCTTACGAACATTGGCTGTTTTTTCAAGACGTCGCATGATGATTGTTTTCTAGTATGTATACATTCAATTCTCTGCAAATGTCTGTCTAACAATGTGTTTTTCAACCAGTCTTGCTGGAACTTAAGTTAGAAAATCTAGAAAACTTTTGTATTGATTTGATTATTATTCGAGACACTGTAATGAGAAATGTTTTATATTGTCACTAAAGAATACAGAGCTTGATTTTTCTCTTTCTTTCTGGTGTTGGGCCTTGTGATTTTTTTCAATAAAGAATAAAGTGCTTTAGCACAAAAATACTGGTCTAGCTGTCTGTTGTTTTCCATTTTGTATTGGCGTCTGGCTAACTTACTTTTCTCTCCTGGCCAGTGTGATTTTCATCCTTTTGCCCATGAGTGGATCAGTGCCTTTGGCCAGGTGGATTATGTCCCCTGGACATCCACTGGGCTATGGACCTTATTTAAACATCACATGGAATGATTGTGCTACAGCTGGATACAAAATCACACTCACTCTCATCCATGTAGATCTGGAGAAGAGTTTTAGATGTATAAATGATGCATTAAAGGTATGTATTTGTGCTCCTTTTTTATATAAGTGTAATTATGTTGACTTGTTATTGCTCCTAAACTTCTAATTTTATTTGCTTGCAAAGCCAACATATTGTTATTGCACTTAAACTTATTCTTCTTCTTCTGTTTCTTCTGACAAACATTCTACCTGCTAGCCCGTTCGAGCTACAGCCATGAAAACTACCACAGTCGTCCAAGCTGTTCTGACTCGAGTTGTTATGTCTTTTGGGACCGATTTGACCCATGGTTTCCCTAAAAATCGTGAAAGTCTCCCCAAAAATTGTCAACATTTTTCTCCATTGGAGCCCTAGAGTAGTGATGACATCACCCCACTCTAAATTTGAGTAGTCTCAGTCTGTATCAACCTTTACATACACATCTAAATGGTAGAGATTTTTGTCCTCTTTCAGTTGGTACTGTTTTCATGTATAAAAAAAACTAGAGTTGTTCCGATTCCGATACCAGTATCGAAAATGCTCCCGATACCACAAAAAAATCTGGCATCGGTATCGACGAGTATTTGAGTCCACGTACCGATCCGATACCATTTTCATAAACATAATCTAGTTATGCCCGCTAGCTTCGCTCATCGCTGCAAAGCGGAAATCAATTCTTCTTCGCTGCTCAGTATGTAAATACAGGAAGTTGTGTCGTGTTGCCAAAAGCAACCAAGGAGAAGGACAAGCCGCGCCAGACGCAACAAGCATTTGAAGCTTCATTCAAACAAAGAGAAAAGTTTACACAAGACAGCCAACGAGCAATAAAGTTAACCAACAGGATTATCCAGTTTATTGTACTGGAGGACCAGCCACTGTCAGTGGTCGAAAACGTGGGCTTTCGCCGCTTAATTAACATTTGGAGCCCCGGTACAGTTTGCCTGGTCGCTTCCTAAACTATATGAGACAGTGCGTGAACACATTTTATGTAAACTAAAGGACGCACGATCTGGAGCTGGACACAGTGACGGCGTCACCTTTTACTATTCAAAGTGCAGTGCTGCAGGCTAATGGGTTTCACGTCTCGCACACTAGCAAGTCTATAGCTGAATCAATTGAGGGTATGCTTGTGAAGTGGAATATTTCTGAATCCCGTGTTAATGTTATTTTGCGTGACAACGCAAGCAACATGAAAAAAGCGGAAGTGATCCCCTCAGTTACAGTTCTAAAACGGCACCTTGCTCGGGAGAGCCAGGAGGGCACTGGTTTAAAAACAATGAAAAACATTATTCTTGAGGCTGTCAAGAAACGATTCACAACCATTGAGGAAGAGCCCTTGTATGGAGTTGCCACTCTCTTGTATCCACATTTCAAAGACAGGGTATGTCTATGAATTTTTTTTCATGTCCATATTGATTATTGTCATTGCCATATTGAGTATATCTGTAGCACAGCATAAAATAATTTATTTTAAATTATAAAATGTCAATTAATACAGGGCTAGAAGTATCTATATATACAGTATATACAGATACACACCCAGGTATCGGATGGGTACTTGGTATCGGCCGATACCCTGAGCCCAAGTATCAGGATCGGTATCGGGAGGGGAAAAATGGTATCGGAACATCTCTAAAAAAAACCCCACAGTTTTAGTCCAGGTGGCTTAATCCACAAGGAGTGCACAAAATTCCTCCATTAACCTCTGTTCAAAAATACTGGCAGCTGCTGTTAAAAACTAAATCGAAGCCTATTTCTAACTCGGCATGAATCATTCAGACTTTATCACAGCTTCACAAACTTGACGCCATTCTCTTCATTGACGCCATTCTCTTCTCATTTGATTCTTGCAGTGAAGGAATTATTTCATTATGTTTGATCCTTCTTTCGTAATCCTCATGTGTTCGAGGTATGGTTTCCGAGGTATGGTTAGAATCAAATGAAGGCTATTTCTAGACCATCATAAATTTTTCATTTCTAATCACAACTTCACAAATGTACACATTTACAGCATTTTCTTCGTTAAATCCATCTGCTTCTGACAAAGAAAGAATCATTTCGATATGTCTTACGGTTCTTCTATAATCTTTATTTGTTTGAGGCATGGTTATGAGATTCTGTGAGATTCAGTGAGGTCTCATCAGTGGCTGTGCTAGGCGGAGCGCCCTGGGCGAGACTTACTCGTGTGCGCCTCAGCAGCAGGGGCGATGTCACAGGAATCAAAATAAAATTAAAGCTGCAAGCCGAGAGGCGTCATCGCCTCTCGGTGGTCAATTCATTACAATGCGCTCTACAACCGATCCTTAGTTAGAAGATGTATTCAAGCGAGATCTGTTCAAATTACTAAACAATACAGGCAACTCAAAAAAAATCTCATCTCAAAAGGTCATGACTCCCAGGCGCCGCTAAAGAGTCTAAATATTAAGCATCGAAATTACTGTATGTTTGCTGGAGAGAATTGTGACAATCAATACATCAGTGGAAAGGTCATCTCATTGGCTAAATGACCCGTCATGCTTGGAGTTTAACTGTGATTAGTTGGCTGTTCACACGCGTGAAAAAAAAGACCTACATTGGCCTTCGCTTTCAAAGGCTGGCCAAGTCTTGTTTACTGGCTTGCTGATTGGCCAATTTTGGTCACTGACCTGCAAAGGTAGTCTCAATGTGTTCACGAGGCTCTAGTGAATTGAAACCTACCTTGGTTGACGGCTTTATTCTAAAATGGATGCTCTTTACACAAACTGACTAACTGTTGTCACTGTGGTGTGTTAAACCTATAATGCTTTATAACGCCTGAAACATGAGAAATTCAGCTTTCAAATGATGTATAGTTTGTCAAATTTTGCTTAAAAATAGTGGGTGCAATTATGCGATCTTTCTGTATGTGTCATTTCCGAAGGGTGGAAAATCGCTGCAATTGACTTTTTTGTTCGTCTTGATCTGTAACATAAGTGTGGCAATTTTCAAGAATGTCCTTTAAACACAGTCTGAAATAGCAGTAAAAAACAGAAGAAAATACTATATTGCATGCTGCTATTAGGTGGCGCTATAACTGACACTGTATTTCGCTGTATGAAATCCTTCAGACATGGACTCTTAACACGCATGACAAATTTTAACCCGATCAGAAATTGCATTGCTGAGTTATTAACCACTTCCTGTTCATAGAAAAAGTTTGACTGACACTGTATTTCGCTATTTGGAATTGTTAAGATATGGACTCTTAACATACATAGCGAATTTGAACTGGATCGGACATTGCTTGGCCGAGTTATAACAACTTCCTGTTTACGACTAAATTTCGACTTTGGATGACCGCTGTGCGCACATAGTTTATCGAAGTTAAAAAAGCTTCGCAATTTAACATCCCATATGCCTTAAGATAGTGCTGAATGAGATTTGAGATGAACAGGAGAAATCTCTAGGAGAAGTTTGTTAAAGTCAGCTTTTTCGCAAAAACCTCTAAAAATGGCCAATTTTGCTCACGTCGTACTTTAACAAACTCCTCCTAGAGATTTCATCTGTTCGTCTCCAATTTCGTTCAGCACTATCTTAAGGCATCTTGCACCTCCGGTGCTCGAGCCCTAATAATAATCCTAACAGAAACAATAGGGTTCTTGCACCTCCGGTGCTCAAGGCCTAATAATAATAATAATCCTAACAGAAACAATAGGGTTCTTGCACCTCCGGTGCTCGAGCCCTAATAATAATAATAATAATCCTAACAGAAACAATAGGTGTCTTGCACCTCTGGTGCTCGAGCCCTAATAATAATCCTAACAGAAACGATAGGGTTCTTGCACCTCCGGTGCTCAAGCCCTAATAATAATAATAATCCTAACAGAAAAGGATTCTTGGACCTCCGGTGGGTTCTTGCACCTCCGGTGCTAGAGCCCGTTGGGCCCGAGCTCATTCGGTGCTCGAGCCCTAATAATAATTAAAAAAAAAAATAATAATGATAATAATAATAATCCTAACAGAATTAATAGGGTTCTTGCACCTCCGGTGCCAAGAATAGGTACCAAACATACTATGTTTGGTACCTATTTTTGATCAAGGAGATTAAGAGCATATGGAGACAAAAAGCATCATAGAGAGAGAGAAGGAGAGAAGAGCATCAGAATACCAGAATGGAACACTGGCTGTTACACACTCTGACCGATCGACTGTAAAAACATACACACACACTGCGAACTAAACTCAAAGTCCCACAGTTAAAGAGTTATCTTAACCCAAACAAGGGGTGGTTACAGGGACGTAGTCACAATAACGGAAAAGAGAATAAGAGAATAATAAAAGCAATGACTAAGCAAGATGTCACAGTGTCTCAGCTCACGGTAAACGCTGAGTACATCTCTGAAAGGAATGAGAACTAATAGAACTGAACAGACACAGTTATAAATGCATTTGATAAATCATACATTTAGTATCTACAAAAACATGGAGTCATGAAATCACATTTCATAATTTTTCGCAGCGCAGACTATTGGCCGCAAGATGTCCACACTCGTTGTTCAGGAACGCCATTTTTGGTTGGAAGAGGCGTCTGTGCTCACCGAGGACCATAACAGGTTCCTTGACGCGCCTGTTTCCCCAGATGGCCTCTTTGGCGTCGCCGTAGACGACTTTTCGTCGAAGTTCTCCACGATCAGGAAGCAAGTGGAGGGTCTGGGCGAGCTCATGGTTCCGTGCCATAACAAGTGCGGTTCCACTACGCTTGGCATGGAGCCCAGGGACCAGTTGATCCTCCAGAGGGACCACGTGCTCACGCACCTTGGCCACCTAGGGTTTCAGGTGAACTGGGAGAAAAGTCACCTGACTCCAGTCAGCGAATAACATGAGGGTGTGGCTTACGGCAGAACGCACCCGAGCCTTGCTGTCCGCTCTCACAGCTGCGTTGTTTGTCTGATGGTCATTCTGAAGGATTTTCAGAGGCTCCTGGGGCATATGGCGGCTGCAGCCCCGGTGATTCCACTTGGGCTCCTGCATATGCGACCGTTTCAGCAATGGCTTCGTTCTCGGGTTCCGAGTTGGGCATGGCGCAGAGGTCAGCTTTTCGTGTCAGTGACACCTCGCTACCTCTGGACCCTACCTCTTCGCGCCGGAGTCTCCCTAGGCCGGATCTCTCGGCGCAAGGTCGTCATCACAAATGCTTCCCTTACAGGTTGGGGTGCCGTGTGCAGTTCCCATCGAGTGTCCGGCTCCTGGACCCGGTGTCTAGCTCTGTGGCACATTAACCCTCTTGAGCTAGCTGCATTTATACTGGTGTTGTGGCACTTTCGCCCGCTTCTTACCCAGTGTCACTTGTTTGTCAGGACGGACAGTACTGCGGTGGTTGCTTACATCAACTCTCAAGGAGGTGTTCACTCACGTCCCCTGCACTACCTCGCCCAACGACTGCTCCTGTGGAGTCAGAGTAGACTCTTGTCGCTCAGAGCCGTTCACATCCCCGGCACTTCGAACAAGATGCGCTCGAGGTTCAAGCTCCAGGCGACTCCACCCTCTGGCTGTTTAGCAGATTTGGGACGTGTTCGGGGAGGCACACGTAGATCTGTTTGCCTCTCAGGAGAACACCCATTGCCAGCTATTTTATTCCCTGTCCCTGGCTCCTCTCGGGATGGACGCGCAGGCACACTGCTGGCCCAGGAAGAAACGCCTTTACGCGTTTCCCCCAGTGAGCCTTCTGGCACAGATTCTGTGCAAGGTCAGGGAGGACGAGCACGAACTGCTTCTTGTAGTGCCCATGCGGCCCAATAAAGCATGGTTCCCTGATCTCTCGTCGCACGTGACAGTTCCCCTCTGACCGATTCCCCTGAGACCCGATCTTCTCACTCAGGGGGGATTCAGGCACCTGAGACCGGACCTTTGGGCCTTATACATAAGGCATATCCGGCCTCGGTGGACCCCCAGCCTCCACCACCCGCGGTATTAAGGACTCTCGAACATGCGTTAGCCCCTTCCACGAGGTTGAGCTACGCTGGTAAGTGGGGACGGTTCGTCAAGTAGTGCTCTTCCCAGCGGGAATATCCCAGGACTTGTCCTATCAGAGTTGTGCTGACGGGAAGGGTTTGATCGGGGCCGTCCCCTTTGTCCCTGAAGGTCTTCGCCGCAGCAATTTTCTTCTTCCAGCTTCGGGTCGAGGGGAAATCTGTCAGCAGCCACGATCTGACAGTGAGGTTTCTCCATGGGGCCAGACGGCTACGTCCCTCCAGGCCCCCCTCTGTACCCTCTTGGGACCTCTCCATCGCCCTTCGTGGGCTGAGGATGTCCCCGTTTGAGCCCTTGGCCCTCGCAGACCTGCATGCCCTCTCCCTAAAGACGAGGCTTTTGCTGGCTCTGGCTTCTCTCAAGAGCGTTGGAGACCTCCAGGCCCTGTCCGCTGATGAAACCTGCCTTGAATTTGGCCCTGAGGATTCTCTCGTGTGAATCAGACCCAGGCCCGGACTCATCCCCAAGGTCCCGTCGGTCACCTTGCGGGACCTGACGGTGACACTGCAGGCCCTGCACTGCGTTGTATACCCCTTTCAACCACCCCCCCCCCCCCCCACTTGGGCTGAGAACTGTTTCCGCCCACTTTTATAGCCAGCGGAACACATTCTTGCTTGCTGAAAGCCCTCTTCAGGTCTCGCTGCAAGTTTCCGCGCACCCCTGTTCCACATTAGGGGCACACTCCTTCTGGTTGCCATGCAACTTACTCCGCTAATAGACTTTGTCCGGGCTAAAGGGGCAGAAGGAGTTTCCGGTCAGGAGCCTGACTGACACCTAACCTTCACAGCTTAGAGTCGGCCTGGCTGGATGGACGGAGGCATGGCCCTTTAAAAGGGGGTTCCCATAGTCGAGACATCGACATCGTCTGCGTCTTGACTGAAAGGGAACGTCTAGGTTACTTTCGTAACCCGCGTTCCCTGAAGGAGGGAACGCAGACGTCCCTTGGCCATGTACCTTAAGTCGCTGATCTGAGGTGCCGTAGAGGTAAGTAGGTTCGGCTCCTTGGAAGTATGCAGAATGAGTGTAGAGCTACGCTCTGCTCTTATAGAGCAGCTGATTAATTGATTAATCATTCATTCATTCATTTTCATACCCGCTTCTTCCCTTTCGGGGTCACGGGGGTCTCCAGCACACATTGGACGAGAGGCAGAGGTACACCCTGGACAGGTCGCCAGTCCATCGCAGTTGATTAATCATCTCCACTCACAAATCAATTATCCCGTTAAAGACCCACCCCTCCCAAGGTCAGGCTCCTCCCATAGTCGAGACATCGACATCGTCTGGGTCGTGGGTTACGAAAGTAACCTAGACGTTATTATGCCTTTTTTGTTCCTTTTGGGCCCTCGTTCTTCTTTTGCCCCTTTTTTTCCAATGGCCGCTTGGCCCCGTATCATAGCTTGCTGTTATATTTATTATTATTATTATTATTATTATTATTATTATTGTTAATAATAATTTTACCAATAAAAAGGGAATTTTTGTGCAACAGAAATTATGTATTTTCTAAAACAAAATTCTAAAATGTAAAATAATGTATCAACCTTTTTGAGAAGTACAATATCCCAAGTGACACCACTGTGTTGAGACTGTATTTTTTTCATGTAATACAATTGTTCAAGAGTTTTATTCACGTGCATGAGGCTTAAACCTTGTGTGACATTAAATTTATTTGATGCTTCAAGTCTTTGATTTGAAACTCATTCAGATAAATGATCGTGTGTGGACTCTCCCACACATGTGATACAAGAAAATACAGCAGATTACATTCAGTCATAATCAGTGAAAAGGTCAATATGTATATTTATATTAATCACATTTTATTGATGCTTACAATTATAGAAGGATAGACATTTCATTTCTAAAGCATAACCTACATGCACTTCCAGGAGCAGTCCAATGAGGACCATTTTTTTTACCTTGTCCTGTCCTGCTCAAAAGCCACCACATAAGTAGTTGCTTCATTTGAGTTGGACAGTTTTGTTACCTACCTGAACATATCATGTAAGTATGTTACAGTTCTAAGTGTAGTTTTTGTAGTTCGTACATAACACACATATATACAGAACACCTACCTAGACAAACCATGTCTGTTTGTTGTAGTATGTGCAGTACAGTTTTATTATATTGTACATACGTACACACATATATACAGTCTATTTTATAACTTATGGTAAGGATGTTGAAAGGACGTCTAGCGTAGACATCATCTGGATTCCCTTTCTGAAATGGGAGTGCACGTGGGGAAATCACATCGAAAAAACATTGAACTCAAAATGCTTGCTGAGCCTGTTCACATTAGTATCTGTTCTTTCAGGAAAGCAGTATGTAGCTGTCATTTTGCACATCTGAACAGTAACGAATGAACAGCAACGAAGTATAGTCCAGACCTGAAACCTATTGTATATCTCTGTAGAGACATGAAAATCAAATACTACAACTACCCCAAAATAGTGCTAAGCTTGTGGCAAAAAAGTTCAGAGGTATTGTAAGGTATTGAGGAAAAGCTTTGTTAAAATCATACTATTTTTCTAGGTAAAAGTCTTTTAAATGTGTCATTAGTGTGCATAGAACTTTTCTTGGTGCAAAACATTTAAAGTATTTCTATTTAAGACTCAATTTTTTTAAAAAATGTGGTACTATAAGTACTCTCCAGATTCTCTGTAACTCATTTGTTTTCCTTATTTTTATAGCTATATATATATATACATTTTTTTCCTTATTTTCAAATACATACACTAAATGTTTTAAGTTTCTGGTATCTGAATCTAAAGGTATCTGAGGATGAACAGCTTTTCAATGTGTCCTTGTGTGGACGCATTTCCATGAAGGAACTGGAGTCATCTATAAACCCTCTGCTTCACTCGTCTCCTGGTGGCTGTCTATCTGTTTCTTTCCTCTCTGACTACTCAAACCCTGCGAGGTACACTGGATTTCGAGGGTTTTACACCACACAGGGTGAGTTGACAGTAAAAATATTTGAGAAACCCACCTCCTGTTGGTTTGAACTTTGAACTTTTCTATCCTTCAGATGTTGATGAGTGTACGGAACTTGATAGCAAGTGTGCCCACCTCTGCAATAACTACATTGGAGGTTATCGCTGCTTCTGTGCACCAGGTTACATTCTTGCTCCTGATAAGCACACCTGTCTAGGTAATGATGTGGTTGAATCTTTCTTAAAAATGTTTTTACCTGTTGTTTTTCATGGAGCTCTTTGGTCAGTACTAAAGAGGAGTTGGCAGGCCCGTCGCGACAAGGCAGGCAAACCAAGCAATTGCTTGGGGCCAAGAGCTGGACAGGGGCCCTAAGACAATGACTGGTTAAGAATAAAATGCAGCGACTAACTGTGTGAGTGCCCCATTGATAGTGAATGCAGTAAAGTGCAATGACACTGTTATCGGGGACCCCCCCCCCCAAAGTGACTGAGTTCTACCAATAAATTCACCCACATGCTCCCAGAGTTTAGCTTCATTCTGAGAAAAGAGATGACTTGCACCGGCGGCCCTTCTCTCAGTTGACCTTTAGACCCTATCGGATTATGTGCCATTAACGCCCACCCGGCACAGCGGGGCAAGGGAGGTCCTTACGACCTTGAAGTAGCAGCTACCTGGACTATGTGTCCTTCATGTCTGTTGTACTGAACTAATTCCAGGACAAACAGGAGTAGAATGGACCTTCAGCATCTTGAAACAAAACTTGGCCAGGTAGTGGCTTAGATGCCTCAGGTCCAGGATTGGTCGCAGCGTGTCCGATTTTCCATGGACTGGCTCAATAACTTCTTTCTCCAAAGGGCAGCGATCTCCTCTAGCATGTGTGAAGCGCCCATCTGAGGGACAGCCACACCTCACAACCTAGGGGCTTCACAAACTGAATCGAGTAGCCCTGCCCGGTTGTCTGGGTGACCCATTGAGAGGCCTGATGCAGTAAAGTGGACCTGGTGGCGGAAACATCAGGGATTCCGGACTCGCACCTAAATTGGGATTTTCTTTGAAGGACTTGATGAAGATACACTCCAGACTGCAAGGAAGGTTCCTCCCCTATTCCCAGGTGGAACATGAGATGTTTCTAACACTCGGAGTGCCACCATTCAGAGGGACAGCAGTGAGGTGGGTGTGGCAGTCTCCAACACTCCAGGGAGAGTTGAATGTCAAACTCATGTCATATGAAAGAATATCATATCATCCCGAGTCCCTAGGCTTAAGGGCACTTCTTGGAAAAAGCCCTCGTCAGCTTTCGAGTACCCACTGAGGCTGGTTGTGCCTTCTGCCATACTGAGGTCTTCCTCAAACTTGTAGTTGGAGGCATTCTCTTATGTGGCAAGCAGGTCTGATAGATACGTGGCAGCACTATGCCTCTTATTTTCTGGCTGGTCTTGTCCGAAGTGGCATTCTTATACTACTAAGGTGGACATCGTGCGGCCAGTGTTCCTCGCTGCTGACTGTGGCAAAGTCAGAGACAGAACATGAGTCCCAGAGTACATTTGGCTGACATCTTGCTGGTGAGATCTTTACTATGGTGCCAAGGTGTGCAATGATTCAGCAGCTTGCATCACAGCATCACGGCTGGCGAGAACCTTCCCAGCCTGTAAAGGACACTGTTAGGGCAATAAACACCACGACAGCCTGCTCCACTGGAATCTCTGAGTATCCCTTAGCTGCTGCATCGGCCAATGTGGCGAAGGGGGAGGAGATAGATCCCAACAGACAAGGGCACCTGTCAGAATTTTGTAAGCTCCTCATGCATCTCAGGGAAGAAAAGCTCTGGAGAGATGTTTCAATAACGTCTAGGTGACTTTCGTAACCCGCGTTCCCTGCGACGGACGTGCCGATGTAACCCCTAGCGGGGCCGCAAAGATGCGGGCTTAGTGGTGGAATCACCAAGGCAGAGCCCTGGGGACAATCTGTGATGTATAGGGGGCGGGGCCGCCCTATCCACTGACTGGGCCTACAGAGCTCGTGCCTGTGTCGGGGCCCTCGTCCTTACTTGAGAAGGGTTTATCCCCGATGGGTAGGCGGGTGAGTCCTTTATACTCAGGAAGGGAGTTTAGATCTTTCTTAGCACGGAGGGTGCCGCCATCCCGAAGGATGGCAGCGAGGTGCGTGAGGTGGCTTCCCCCCCTCCAGGGGGAGACGGGTGGATGAACAGACCCTGAAAGATCTCACATCTTCCTGAGTTGTCAACCTCAGGGGCACTTCTTACGAGAAGAATTAATTGAACCAATCATCCCACCACTCTGGAGCTGTTACAGGGGGCGGAAACCCCGAATCAATCAAGCCGGAGCTCCTGTGTCTTTTCCCCTAAACAACCTCCTGTACCTCAGTGTGTGGTGAGGACGAGTTCAAGTTCATTTAATTTATATAGCGCTTTTCACAACAGACATTGTCTCAAAGCAGCTTTACAGTAAACCAACAAGTTTAAACTCAACAAAGAGAAAAAATGAATTAGTAAGTGGTGTATATGTCCCTGATGAGCAAGCCTGGGGCGACTGTGGCAAGGAAAAACTCCCTTTTTGGAAGAAACCTTGAGAGGAACCGGACTCAAAAGGGAAACCCATCCTCATTTGGGCAACAACAGCAGTGTGATTTATATAAACTATGGTATAAACAGATAATATAGTAGTATAAACAGATAATGTAGTATAAACAGATGATATAATAATATTAACATAAACAGATAATATAGTATAAACAGATGATGACTGTGTTAGGTGTAGGTCCAGGGGCGCCGGAACATCTCCAGGTGAATCTGGATGATAGGTTGAGGGCTGGTGGGCGGAGCCTGCAGTGCAAACACTCGTACACTCGCTTCACGAGAGCAACACTGTCTGCTTGTCAAACACTCTGTGCTTTTCTCATGACCGTCTTCCGACGAGACCCATCACAGCCAGGAGAAGTATAGATTTTGCCCCTTGTCGGGAAAAATGGACTTAACGGGACAAAATCTGCGTATACTGACAAGCTGTAGCTGGGAATCAAAGGTGCCGCGATAACATGGCGTAGCTATCTGGGCTAGCAGCAGCACATCAAGTGCAGAGGTAAGCAACCTTTGATATTTCAGCTTATTATGAGCGTCGAAATACAGAGCAACCACCATTCGCTCTGAAGAAGAAGGCATTCTGTGTAGATGAGTGTAGATGAACGTGATTGCTAATCAACTTCACTCGCAAATTAATTTGCCCGTTCAGGATGGCTCCACCCATAGTCGAGACATCGACATCGTCTGCGTCTCGACTGAAAGGGAACAATCATTCAGCCATGGAGCTATCAAATCAAAGGGCACCTCAAAAATAATTGCAAATGCAAGGTCCAAGATCATCGCTGAATTCTGGCTCCGGATAATTTGCAGCATGGGGTGACAAGTGTTTCTGATTCTGCTCTGCTTCAGTTAGTTGTGGTGAAGACCTCAGTAGCTCTGAAGGTGTGCTGATGTCCCCTCTCTGGCCAAAACCATACCCTGAAAACTTGTACTGCTCTTACAAGCTGGCTGTAGAGGAAGGAAAGCAGTTTGAACTGACATTCACTGAAGAATTCGATGTTGAGGAGGCAGAGAATGGACAGTGCAATGATTCATTAACTGTACGCAAGTTCTTAAATATCTTTTGTCTCTTTCATATTTTATATTTGTGAATTGTTTCGACAATCGACTGTGGTCACTCTTTGTTCATAGATTAAACCTCTCATTGGTGAAGCCAAAATGTATTGTGGAAGAAAACTCCCATCACCCTTCCTCACAAGATCTCATAGTGTTAAGATTTACTTCAAGACAAACGATAAGGGAGTAAATCGAGGGTACAGTCTCAGTTACAGAACAATAGGTATGATCTTATGATTAAAATGTCAATGCATTCAAGTTTGAAATGTATGTATGTAAGCTTTTTGGTGGTGGTGTTTTTTTTTTGCAGAGAATATGTGTATTCCACACATGGTTGCCACATCGATTCTGGCACCACAACATGATGAATATTCCGTAGATGACAAGGTGATAGTGACTTGTGGAAAAGGACATATAATGACATCTGTAAGTATTTTAAGCTGGTTTATGACAACCAATAAAGCTGTTAGTTTGTATAATACAGTACATATGATCCAAAAATGTATATAACAATAAACAATAGTACACCACTAGAGGATGAATTTCCAAAACAACTAGTGATGTTTTAATTGACAAGAATGTGACCTTTATCTACTATTGATTAGTATTATAGATGCTCCATCCCACAACCATGATGGTGAACTTAAAATGGTTTGGCAATATCAACGTTGTATAAAAAGACTTCAAGATGACATAGTGGACTAGATCATCTAATCATCTCCAACAAAATAAAATAGGACTATGAAACCCCTTCAGTGTGACATTTAGGACAGCACACCTCGACTGCTTGGTTTAAATCCCAGGTGGCAATCTCACACTTTCAGTTTCAGCTTCGAGCATGGTAGATTTCCAAAGCTTCAGCAATGATCATTGGAAACATGATGAGTACCAAATTCTATCATAGAATGGTGATCAAAAACATAAATGTACATTTATTATAGTGGAACAAACCACCAATTCGTCAGATGGCATGTTAACTAAGACGCTAGACAAGGATTCGGTTTACAGCTTTATTGAGCAGATGTGGGACCGGAGCCATCGAGTCAAGCCTCTCACACTACGACTGTCAGCTGTGCTCAGTCATGCTTTACGGTTACAGAATGACTGGACCACACTCAACTTTACTCACAAATACACACCAATAAACAATATAGACACATCTTGCAACAACACAGAACTAAAAATTACTAAACAGACAGATAGTTATCAAATGTTTAAGAGACCAGTAATGTCACTGGGTCGCCATCACCCAATGAGCGCTTAGGAACAACACTGGCCCTTACAGTAGTAATAATAAAAAAAAAAATAAAAGTGGAAGTTTTGTAGATTTATGTTAGGAAATGGGTTCCTTTAATGAGTAGACTGAAAACTGTGACCTTCCTTTAGACCTCTTCTGCCTCGTATGAATCTACATGTCAGAAGAATGGAACATGGAGTCCTGTCATTCCATGTGAACGTGAGAAAATGTCTTTTATAATACATTTTTCATTATAAATATAAGCAGACACTATTTTGGCTAGTTGGTCAAGGCGGCACGGTGGATCAGTGTGTAGCTCTGTGGCCTTCCCATTAGAAGGTAGCTGTAATAGGCTCGCCAGTGACCTTCCTGGAAGGAGTTTGCATGTTCTCCCCGTGCTTGTGTGGGTTTCTTCCGTGTACAGGTGAGAATGTTTGACTTAATGTTGCCCTTCGATGGACTGGCGACCTGTCCAGGGTGTACCCATGAATCTCCCCCAATGTGCGCTGGAGATAGTAACTGGCAGACCCCTGTGACACCAAAAAAGGGAATATGCGGGTTGGAAAATGAATGAATGGTTAGGCTTACCGCCCTCATCTAGAAAGTTACCAGTTTGATCCTGATTGATTACCAGAATTTTTGGTCATAAACGTTTATTTTCAATAACTGCTTGTGCCAGCATCAGCACACTTCGGTAAAAGATGGGGGTGCATCCTGAACAGGTCACCGGTCCATCACAAGTCAACTCGGGGTATTCAATTTACCTGTTTTTTGGGATTATGGGGGAAACCAGAGAACCCAGAGGAAACCCATGGAAGCACAGTGAGAACATGCAAACTCCTCTCAGAAAGGAAACTGGCAAGCATCAAATCGGGAATCTTGTAACTTGCATTGAAAGGGCACAGTGCTACCTAAAAGCTGATTTATCAGGCTTGTGGAGACCATCCAGTTGACCTATCAGGCTTGTGATGTCCACTGCCCTCTCCATCTGAGGGCCCACTCCACCCCAGCATCGCCGCCTCGTGGCTAGAGGGGTCTCACTTGCCGACATATGTAGAGCTGCGGGCTGGTCGACACCCCACACCTTCATCAGGTACTATCACCTGCTGATCATGTGTGCCCAGAGCTAGCACCAACCTGAGGAGGAGTCCAGACTTCTCTCCTGGTCCGGATTAAGATTTTGGTAAACCCTGCAATAGTAGTCCCTGTAATGGACTGGTGACCAGTGTTGGGGTGTTTACTTTGAAAATGTAATGCTTTCCACATAACTCCACAAAAAAGTAATCCCTTGCAATACTTAATTACATCCTTTCCAAATGACCAGACAATTAAAACCATACATTTAAAATAGATTCCACACTATCTATTTCTATCAAGAACTAAGCCTACAAAACAAATGACTTCGAAGAATGACTTTGAACTTCATTTGGCCAAATGTTTTTATGTGCATGACGCATCATGGTGCTTAGTTTTAATCTCTGCTTTCACAGAGAAGGTGCAGGAAGTGGTAGAGGTTCACTTTTTTCTGCTTATAAAAACATAAAATGAAAATGTCAAAGTTACTTGCATATGTTCCTGTAATCTTCTGAATTTACACCATTTACCCTGACATTACTGAAATGTATTTTAGTTAATTACTTTTATATTAAAACCTGTCTTTTATATTAAAAACTTGTGAGACTTTTTTCAGTGAGCATTTTTTTATTTATTGTTGTAAATGTGCTCTTTTTGTTTATTGCTCACTCTTTGTTTCCTCCTCAGCTGTGGATTGTGGAGATCCAGATATCCATGAATTGCTGGAGCTTTCAGAACATGATTCTCCAACAACATATTTGAATGTAATCCATCTCAAATGTAAATCTGTCTTTTATCAACTCAAAGACAATGGTGAGACTGGATAATGTAGGTTATGTAAAATTTTGGCTGAAGAACTAATTGTGCATTTTTTCTTGTCCTGTTTCCACTCTATGAAGGCATTTTCACCTGTAATGCAAGCGGTTACTGGGTATCTTACACGAATCAAAGATTAACAAAAACATATCCTAAATGTGAACCAGGTATGCTTTCTGTGTATATCTACAGTGCATCCTGGAAGTTTGGTGCAAATCCATCTTCATGATATGCCCCCTACCAAGAATTTTTAATTTTTTTCACCCCTTTTTAAAATCAATCTGCAGATAACAAAGAAAATGTTCAAAACACACTATAACTTTGCTAATAATAATATTATAAAAAGTGATAGCGTTGTAATATTAAATTATACATTTTGGTCTAATTTTATTAATATTAAATAATGGACGGTATCACTTAAAGGCGACACTGCAGACCTATTGTGTGTATGTGCACAAATACCTTTTGTCAACTCTCTTTACAACTGTAACGAATCGTCACTCGAGTTGGCATCCATATGCAGGCTTTATTGGATTCGAGGTCAGACAAGCAAAGTTCAGGCACCAGTGTATGCAGCAATACAGGGCAGACAGAGGCGTAGTCAAACAGCAGGCTAATTGTCAGGGCAGGCAGCAATCAGAATCCACTGGCAGAAATATCAGTACAGCAGGCAGCTAGCAAGAATCGTAAACGGTAAACAGGCAGGGTCACAACAGATAAGCATGCACAGGTAAGACTCTCTCAGAACTGCAGCAGTAAGGCAAACAAGACTCCACAAAGTGTGATTAGTTTCAGTCTGTTAAGTAGAGGGGTGAAATGATCTTCAGCTGGGTGAGTAATCAGGATGGACCTAGGGATCATGGGAAATGTAGTGTAGAGGGCAGAAGTTAGTGGGGTAATGGTTCCCTCTGTTGGTCAGAGGAGGGAGTTACGGGGTTTGTCTCTGTGACAACAACAGTTTATTCAATGTTTTCCTGTAAGTTTAGGACTTGTATTAGCTTTTTAACATACATGTAACATATATGTTTTATTTGTGATTTCGTGGCAAACATACATTTAATGGTAGGGTTGGGCTGGTAAACTTAACCGTGAAACCTGCTTGACATCGGTGTAGGGGAGGGGGAAAGAGTCAGGAGTGAGAAGAATACCTACCTGAACATACCATAGCAGTTTGTACAGTAAAGTTTGTGTATTTTGTACATACCTACACAGTTATACAGTGGTACCCCGAGATACAAAATTAATCCCTTCCAGGGTGGCTTTCGTATCTCCAACATTTTGTATCTCAAATCCGTGACACAGCTTTCAGAAACAACAGTATACGTTGATAAAAAATGGACAACCAAAGAAAAATCAAGTAATGTTTCCACAATCCTTTAATATACACATTGTTAACGTAATAAAAACACAAGCAAAATATGTAATAAGTTCACAAATATGAAACCTTACCTTGTGTGCAGCGATGTGTCAGAGGAGGTGGAACCGTTGTCAGAAAACATTTTGGCACCACGTATGAAAGTTAACTTTCCCTGAGATATTTCACGATTTAAAAACACCAACACGGTTTCAAGCACAAGCGTAGACAGAGAGCTTCACAGGGTTTCTCTAGCTACAGAACAGCACTTTCCACGTTATAAATGTTTTTTCTTTTACGACACCTTGACTCTAACATTTGTTATTGCACATTATTGGTAATCTGAACATAATGTTTCGCTCGATTTAAAACTGATTTAAAGTGTTTTAAAGCGAATCAGCCCCATTTTGCACTTATTTCACTTTTTGCAAAGGGCAACTTCACACTGCAACTCTCCAGGCTGCGGTGGATTTTTCTCGTCTAAGGATGGTCACGAGAAGTGCATGGAGTGTTTCGGTTTCAAACACGGCTGCGTTGCTCTCATGAGGTGAGAGTGGGTGCACTGCATTTGCTCTGCTGAGCACTAAGGTACAGGAGGTCCATTTTCGATGAGGAGGACGCCGAAGCCTCGGTTTCTGGAGCTCTGGCGATTCGGCCTAGTTCCTCCGAGGCCTTAGCTGATGACGTGGGGACAATTTCAGGCGATCCCTCACGACATACCCACGCGTCAGATGTGCGTGCCATCTTGTCTGTGTTGTGATTCTGGTGATGCTCCGGCATTACCGGGTTCTCCTTACGACCATGTCGACGATCTGCTGTCCATCGCAGCATCGTAAGGGGTGCCTTCTTCTGTGTCTTCACTTTTGGATCTCCCACGCTCTTTGGTTGCAGCCGAATCAGAGCCAGAAGTAGCGGCGATGCTCTCCAAAGTTGCGGCAGCTATCGATTTAGAGGTGCCCTCGAAATCAGCCTGTCACTACTGGATGATTAGTTCTTTGGCAAGCACCAGGATTCAATTTCCCATGCTCCGCTAAGGACCGCACGCTGTTCCTAGATACACCTATTTCACTGGACTTCTCGTCGAAGGTCTCTACGATCAGGAAACAGATGGAGGGTCTGGGCGAGCTGGTTGTTCCGCGCCATCAACCCGGCTCACCACACGCACCTCCCGGATGCCGGCACCCAAATTGTCAAAAAAAGAACAACTCGCATTTCTCGCGTAAAAAAAGGATGTGTACTTTCAGGTGGCTGTGGCACGGCGACACAGACCCTTTCTAAGGTTCTTTTTCAAAGGCAGAGTCTACCAGTACTGAGTCCTTCCCTTTTGCTTTGCCCTCTCCCCTCTGACCTCGATGGTTGTCCGGGCAGCTCTAGCCCCACTACGCCAGGCAAGCTTTCCTGGTCAGGGTGTGTGAGGGGCGGGGTTGTGGCTGGGAGGTGGCTCCGCTTCACCTGGCTCGGTCTCCCCCCCTGTCATCTTCTGGTCTCCTGCCACCAGGGGGCTGTGCGGGTGGCGGCGGTCAAGGGGGGCCTACCTGGCTGCTGCCGAACGGTCCATCCTCCCGCTGCGGCGGGCTTCCCCCCCGCTCGGGTTATTCCTCTCTGGGGGCACCATCGGTTTCTGTGGGGTGTGGCGGGTTCGACTCTGTAGTCTGGGCCTCCAGTTGTGTCGACTCGTAGGGGTTGGAATGCCCCATCAGGTTACTCCTGTCTGTTTGCAGGGCCAGGTCTGAGTCAGAGCTCACAGAGAAGTGGGGGTGATGCATGGGACGTTGGTCAGCCGCTGGCTGGGTTTCCTGTCCTGGGCACCTCGTGCTTCATTCACTTGTTGATTTCATGTCTGTGGGTCTCCGTTCGTTGCGGATCAGGTCAATGTATGTCTCGTGCATTTCGATCAGCCCGCGGTTTGTACTCTTTCATCTGTGTTGTATATGCCCTCCCATGTAGCAGATTTGTATTATAAATTGTACAACATCATTAACCTCTTAAGCCCTAAGGCCTATTTTCCGAAAATCCTATACCTTCACTTTATAAGGCATTTCTCAGCTTTTACAAGGACTAAACTGCAAATCTTGGTATCAAAATGAAGAAGGGTTCTTGGAGGGTGGTGTGGATGAGTTAATTTGACAGTTAAGAACACTAGGTAAGAGTAAATAATGTTGAATTGGCCAAAAAATGAACTCCGCCAAAAAAATTAGTTTCCTCTAATATCCCCTTGTTTTACTTGTAAACAAGCAAATAAACACAATCAATTGTAACCACTACATGTGAAGGACATCTGTAGCAAGTGTCCATATAATTGAAATATGGAAAAAATCTTGTCCAAAGCTTCCGCTACGTTCATGGTCTTCTTTTCTTGCTTACGGGACATGATTTCAGCAAAAAAAACTCCTAAAGAAATGCTGTTAAAGGGGGGTTGACGCCCCTTTACGCTGTCTCCGTGCGCCATGCGAAAGCTCCTATTTATCCCACTTCCAACCTTGTAACTTCCCTGTGTGCCCACCCCTCGACCGTCTGTCCAATCTGGGAGCTCTATACCTTTTTGGAAAGCTTTGAATCTGTAGAATCCAATGATATTCACCATTCAGACGGACAGGTTCCCAGACGAATCACAGGACACGAAGCGTGGAGAGGACTGCTTTTACGCACGGGGAGTGTTTCCATATTTGGTCATGTTATGCGAGCGCAGAGCTACGGAAAAGACCCAAAATGGAGTTTTTGCAAAGTTATCGACCGGATATAACAACAAACGGACTTTTATCGCTATGGAAATAACTTTCGTTGAAAAAACTGTGTTGGACTTTCGAGGGTCCAATGCGTAGTCCCTAATCACATGACCTGACATTACACAGTTATAACAACTGGGTCCCTTGTTTGGACAGTTGGGTGACCAATGGACAGCAGCACCACATGAGTAACAATGGTTACCTGGAGCCGATTTAATGCCTCCACCTGTTCTTCCTCGGCCTCTGTTTCCACCCCATTGTTGCTGTGGATACAATGGAGTGAAGGGGGACAGCTCGACTGGGGTCTGCTGCAAAGGCATGTGCTGTTGGGGCATCTGTTTAACATCTTTGTTAGTTGTTTTCTTTCCTAGTTTCTTTTCATCAACCTGCAATCTCAGAAGTTCCCTTTGCAATTTAAGTAATTCAGCTCCCTCCTTATCCGCTTTCTTGACTGCTCTATCAATAAAATGCACCGCATACCTTTTCCACTTTGTATCATCGCTTCCGGGTACCTCGGGTGACTGTTCCATTGATTGGACCACTCCAGCTGGCGCCCCCTGGAGCACAGCTGCCCTGAAAATTCTATTAGTGATAAGATTAGCCATAGGGTTCTCGTCACATGCTTCCTCCCATTCTTGTAGCACCTGTTAATGTATGCTGCACCATTCTCCCCTGGCCTGTGTTTGAATTTTAAGTTTTCGAAAACTGTGTCTGGAGTTGGAAATTTGTCTCTGATGGCTTGGCACAGTGAAGATTGTCCTCCATTTCCCACCAGAGGCTCTCTGTTCCTGACTGTTCTGGTGTTCGCCATGTCCTCAATGTCATTTATCTGGTGTGCTGACAAAACTCTGCTCATAATTTGTCTCAAATCCCCTGCCCATCGGATAAAGCAAACAATTTATTTAGCCATTTGCCCCCTCCCTCAGTGATTGCCAGGAGTTTCTTTGTCAAGGTTTCCAAGTCTGTGAGAGACCAAGTTTGATAAGTATCTCCCACTCCATCTAGTCCTGCCAGCAAGGGTAGCATAGTGTGTGCCCCCATGTCTGACAAATCAGTCCTTCTTTCCTGCCTCTGTTGTTTAATCCTTTCACTCCTTTGTGGTTGCCCCATCAGTCTCATGCTATGCTACCTTTTATTTTGACTGGTATATTTTTATCACTGTTTTCACTGGCATTTTCCTCATCATCACTGTTCACCCTTCTGTCTACTCCTATTTCAGGCAAATTTAGCCGTGTTAAATCATCCCAGTCATCAACAAGTTGCTCTACTTGTGCTTCACTTCCCCTGTCTGAGAACTTTTCTTCCTCATTCTTGCTGTCTTACAACCAGCACATTCTGTTCCTCCTCTTCTACCTCTATCTCTCCTTGTAAATGTGTCATCGTTCCATTTGTTATCTTTAATATTGGCATCTGTTTATCTTTGGCCTCAGTCAGTGGTAATTGTAGTTGTTTCTTAGATTTCTGGTTCGGAGCAAGATTGTAAGGGGGCGGAAGTTCTGGGTAAATCATCTGCAAACAAGGAGCTGTAGAGGCGGAGGGAGCATCGTTTCCTACTTCCTGTTTAATGTTCATTGTTATGTTGTGTGTAACTGACCCTTCTTTACTTAATTTCAGAACGGCAGCTGCATGCAACACCCTTGACCATTTCCTGCAATCCATCTCTAATTTCTTTCTCTGTTTTACATGTGCTCCTCTTTGTAACACTCCTATTTTTAGATTTTCATGTCTTTGAATTGCTTCTCGTGCTCTCTTTTCTTTTATTCCAACTTTTTGAAACAGAATTCCCTTCTTTTCCATAAAGTCATTTCCAAAAAATTCAATCATTTCATTTTGACAGATTTCCAATTCTCGCATGCACATTTTAATTTCCTTTGGCTCCAGCTGAGCCTTCACAATCTCCAACATTTTCTACCATTGCTGCCCAAGGGTCTCTTCACAATCCTTATCAAAATCACAATCCATTTCTCATCAACTTCTTCTCTTTACAGTAGGTTTATTTTTCCGTAGATTCACAGTCGTATTCTTTCTCTATTTAATGTAAGGCTTTCCCTATTCTTCCTACTGTTTGATTTAGAGCCAAATTCCCCTTTTTTTATAGCGGGTATTCCTGCTACCTCTCGGACAAGGCCCTTTAAAATTAAAGGGTGGTTTTTATTAACCTGTCAGATACACAGCTGATCCGGCGATACAGAGGCTGCCGCAGGTGTCCGATTTTTATTTATTATTTTTTTTTTCACCAGTCCAATTCAGTTTATTATAGTGAGCTGTCCTCACTGAAACACCAAAGAGCTCAAAATTCTCAAAATCTCTTGTCAAGTAAATATCCTATTCACCTTTATTTATAGTGGTTCTCACACTACCCTGCAAATAAAGGGCTTTGCACAGTTCTTAAGTCTTCATCAATAATTCATCAATATATGAGTCTCAAGAAAGGATTTGTCAAATTTTCTCATTTCACACCTTGTATCCTCTTTTCTCTTCACCTATTCAACTTTAATAATTCCTCTTAAAATAAAAAAATATCAAAAAGCTTTCAACCCCATCTTTCGGTTTCTCCTCAAAAATATAATTTTAAAATCGATGTTCTGACGATAAAAATATAATTTTTCCCAGAGATGGCCTTAATTCAACACTTGATTTAGTGTAATCAATCGCAGAATTTTATTAAAAAGGTTTCTGCTTACCTCTTTTTTAAGGGCGGCCGGCCTTTGTGTTGAATTCAGGAATCTCGACCCATCAAAAAGTCTCCTTTAATCATCAAATCGTCGGGGTCACCATTTTGTTGGACTTTCGAGGGTCCAATGCGTGTTCAAAATGATTTTAGGAGACAGATGCTGTTGGATTTTTTATATTATTGGGGTCAAAACCCGTAATCCATTGCGTGTTCAAAAACCGAAGAGGAGAACGTGTATTAATAAAAAGGTAGATTTAATAAGTATTATTGCAAGAGGAAAACAATAATCAACACGGTGCACCGGAGAATCTTTCAAGTCCGTTAATAGGATGATTTTGATTCTTGTCCGTCCATTCTCAGCTTAACCTCTTAAGCCCGAGTTCCCCGGTACCGGGGACTTGCCCCCTTGTGCGTTACATTTTCACTCATAACTCACTAACCCTGAGA